>SJYV01039606.1:1833093-1918093 GCA_006410875.1 Neotragus pygmaeus | reverse complement strand
GAGGCAGAATCAACTTCTTGAAGCAAAAACTGTAGTCACAGCTGTTACTAGGGCAAAATGCAAGTGTGGAGCGCTGAACTCTTAACCCTCCTAAGTTTTTATTACAATTGCTTTTAGGCCACGTTCTCTCATTAAACGCTAATAAATGTTTTCCATCGTGTGCAAGAAAGGTTTTTATACAAATTCCATTTCCCAGAACTCCGTGAATGAAATGGAAACCCCCTTTTCTGGGTGTGGAAATAATAACAAAAAACCCTAAAACCTCCTGGCACAGTGTTTCTTGAGTACCCTCTGGGGTGGCTAGGTGGCGCCGCAGGCTAATGCACAGGCCGGCTCAGCTCTCAGGTTGCCAGCTTCTATGGGAGGATTGGAAGGAAAAGAGGGAGGAATACAAGGGCTGCCGGTCTCCCCAAATCAAGTTCATCAGCTCAGCTCTACTCACAGCACGTGCCTGTGTCACTATGAACTGAGTCCTTTCTCCCCGGCTTCATCTCCCTGGCTGATCACCACTGGCAGGGAGGGGGCTTCTAGGCCCTGGCCTTTGGCTGTTCTTGAGGAAAAGTCTGCAGAATCTTAAACGTGGTCCTAAATCTCGTGTTTCTCTCCATTTGACTCTCCCAAAAGTCGTTCAAGAATCCGAGGAGGAAGGACCAAGCTCGTCTTGAAGAAGGAAAGGAAGGACACCTGCTCCCTCTCCGATCTCCTGAGTAAGCTCAGGGTGTGGGCAAGTACAGCCCCTCGTCCTCCCCTGAGAGCCCTGGTATTTCCCAGCCTCCCGCAGCCCTGCAGCCCTCAGACCAGCTGGCTGCAGAGGAAGAGAGGGCCCTGCTGTAGGGAGGTGGGGAGCACAGGTCCATGAAACCCCTGGATGGTGTGGAGGACACCAACAGACCTTTTGTCTTAAGGGAGAAACACCTTTCCCACCCTGCCAGTGTCCTGAAACTCCTAAATTACTGACTCCTTTACCTGAAGCCATTAAAGACTCTCCTTAAGACACAAATAGGATGGAAAGGCTTACCTTGGAGAAGTTAGTGGAGAATCCATTGCACAGTGGTACTGCTCAGAGGGAACCCCAGGGAGGAGCCAGCTGTGGATGGGCCCATGAGCTGCACTGAGACAGGAGGAGATAGCCAGGGTGGAAATAGATGCCACTCACTCAGCCTCTTTGTGGGGCTACAGCCTCCTTTCCACCTGCTCTGTTTGGGGGCTGGGAGTCAGATACTGATTGCTGATTGCCAAGGCCATGTGCCCTCAGGTTCTAGGAGAATCTGGGTTTCAAATAGTGCTCTGGTATTCCATAAGCACACACATATCTGTCTGCTTATTTGTTCTGGTTTTGGTTCAGACACATTCCTGCTGCACCTGCCCTCCCCTGAAACCTGCCTTGTGCCTAGGGGACCCTGGCTGTGGTCTCTGGGCCTTGGGGGAGATGACAGGCTGAAGAGGGGCCTCCCCAAGTGAAAGGTGATCTGGGTACGTTCCAGAAAGGAAGCTTGTCACCAAACTTACACAAGCATCTCAAACACAAATAGGGATGCCAGTCACAGAGGGTATATTCCAGAAAATAGACAAAAAGAAGAAAATGCTGTATAAAAGTTATGTATCAGAAGTGAAAACAAGAACAAAAATTAAGTTTGAAAAGATATATAAAATATTGTCATAAGATCTCTATATAAAATATGTAGACATCTATATCTATATAGATATACATTCATAAGAAGGTAAAGAGAAACCGAAAACCCCCAAACCCTAGAGGAGAAGGATAAAAGCTGAAGATAAAGATGTACATCTATGAATTTTTATGACTACCTTGTGAGTTTACTTGCTGTCAAACTGTCCTGAAGACATTTATTTGAGCAATTACAGAAACTTCTACAATGCCATGTTCATCTTGATGCTTCTATTTTAACCTTGAAGTCTGTCAGCCCTTCTACATTTCTCTCTGTCATAGACATGATGCCTCTTTTGGCAATAAACATCAGTAAACTTAAGTGCCATGAGTCATATTGTCAATTTTTAATTAAATCATGGTCTAGCTAGGGTTTAATTTATTTAGGCCTGAATTCATTTAGACCCTGGTCCACATAAATTTACATAGCTTATTTAACAAGCTCACGATTGTATAAATTGTAGACTCCTTTAAAATTTCTAGCAATATAAGTTGTAAAAGGCTTTTCTTGTCAAGTCAAGAGTGGTAGAATGTAATTTCCAAGGGTGGTGTTTTATTTTTAAACCGAGCATTATAAAAGAAATCTGTTGTATTCCTAAGTAAAGACATTTATGAGATCATTTAAAGATAACCATCCCATATGTTTTTACTCAGAGTTTTAGTGATATGGCAAAGCCTCATTATAACCAGTGGTGCTGATTTTTTTATTTTTCTTTCCCAGAATGGTTTCACACAGATGGTTGTAAATCCATACAGTGAATGTCTAGTAAAAAAAAAAAACCCAAAAACAAAAAAAACTCATCTGCTCAATTAAATATAGTAAATACTGCTTTAAACTGCAGTGAGTCATACGGATATCCACTTTCCTAGAATTCTGATTAAAAAGCATCATGGTTAATTAATGTTCCCAAGAAAGGGTCAGAGCTCACAGGAAATGAATGGGAAGGTGACAGGAAGAAAGGGTGGGGAGCACAGGACACTCTGGCTCGGGGCTGTTGACAAGATTGATTCCTGCAGCCAGAAACTGACAGCAGCTTCGGGGAGGAGAGAGATTGTGCTGCTCACCATTTACACGCAGATCTGACCGGACTGAAGGTGCAGGGGTGCAGAGGGGATGACAGAAAGGTGGAAAGAATGAAACTGCTAGACATAAAACAGATAAGCAAGAAGGATTTACTGTATAGCACAGGGATTATATCCAATATCATGTAGTAACATATGCTTGCATGCTAAGTCGCTTCAGTTGTGTTTGACCCTGTGTGACCCCATGGACGTAGCCCACCAGGCTCCTCTATCCATGGGATTCTCTAGACAAGAATACTGGAGTGGGTTCCATGCCCTCTTCCAGGGGATCTTCCTGACCCAGGGATTGAACTGATGTCTCTTATGTCTCCTGCATTGTCAGGTGGGTTCTTTACCACTAGCACCACGTGGGAAGCTAATGGAATATAATCTGCAAAAAATAAAAAGGAAAAGCTGAATAACTTTGCTATATACCTGATTGTTTTTGTTTTTGTTGTTTAGTCACTCAGTGGTGAATGACTCTTTGCCACCTCCAGGGTCCTCTATGGAATTGTCTAGGCAAGAATGAAGAATGGGTTGCCATTTTCTTCTCCAGGGGATCTTCCCAACCCAGGGATCAAACCCATGTCATCTGCACTGGCAGGTGGATTCTTGACTACTGAGCCACCAGGGAAGCCCATGCTTGTGATACTAATACAATTATCGTAAATCAAGTATACTTCAATAATATAAAAAGAACAGTATTTAGAAACCAAAAAAATTTTTTTTTAATTTATATTCTTTATTTTTAGTTGGAAAAAAGGAAGATGCAACTAGAGGAGCTGGTTGGGTTTCAGGGAAAATGGCAGAGGGAGCAGCAGTGGGGGAGACGCCCTCCATGGCTGATCTGATCTGGACCCTGCTTTCAAGTAGTTTTTGTGTGTTTGGGGTTTCATAGAACTTCTGAGTGTTAAGTATGATTGAATGGGCACAACTGGCAATTCTGCACTCATGACTCAGTTGAATTTACGGCCTGTAGCCAGTCATCACGTAACCCTCAGAGGGAAAGATGAGTCAAATGCATCTTCTGCAAAAGGCAAGATGAAATTTGCTTTGTAGGGAGAAATTAGGGTGCTGCCCACGCCTGTGTTCAGGAGCAGAGGGTCAGTGTTTGCTGCCTGCTGTCAGTGACCTGGGGACTGGGCAGGTGAGAGGAGCCGGTCACCCAGCCTAGGCAGAGATGCTCTGCCTGGAGGCTGTTGTCTTCTGGTTTGTTCTTCCCACTGCGTTACAGCCCCCACATTTCCGAACACACTATCAGGATGCAAGGTCCAACACAGGGTTATTATTTTTTTTTTCTGATGAATGTTTTGATGGACATGAAACATTTACAAAGGTCTAAAAATCAAAGCAAATTTCATTACATGCTTAATGACCTTATTTGTCAGAAAGAAATCAGGATTCTTCCGGGAAATCTAGAAAGGGTGGTTGTCATCCTTCTAGCAATTCCTGAAAACCCTCATGGATTATTTATTTTCCTGGAGGGAGGGGCTGTGATGGCCTATATTGGTTTGCAACACCAGAAGTATAGCTGTATTTGTTTCAAGGAAGAATGCTCAACTTCTTTTTTAAAATGGTCATTCTTTAGGTACATGATTGCACTTTTGATGGTGGCTAGGGGTGGGGAAGGGATGACTATTATATAATGCAAATCTTTGTCAGGTATTGCAAATCTTTGAAGTTTGGGGCAGTTTAGCTAACTCCAAGGAATCCAGATTCATGAGCAGAATCCTTTCTTTCTCTGTGCCTGGCAAGACACTGACGACCCCATTGTGGATATAACAAGAAGAAAAGTCGGGCTGAGAATTCAGTATCATCTGCCAATCCGTTAGCAAACAGTGGAAAGTCCCACTTGCATGTGAGACTGTTTTTCTGAAAATGACAGGTTTACTGTATGAAGTTAAGAAGCCAAGAAAACATGTTTATGATGTGCCATAGGGGGTCAAGACTTGTGTTCAAAACCCAACTCCACAACTGACTTGCTGTCTGGGGACAAAGCATGTTATTACTCTGGGTCTTAGTTTCCCAGGGGTACTGGGCTTTTTTTTTTTTTTTAACAAGCCACCCAGCTCTAAACCACGTCCTGAGTCTTCCAAGTTTCTTTTGTTGTAGCTTGGATATATTCTAACAAGGATTTTGAGAACCAGTAATTGATATTTTCTAAATATCCCACTATTACTTATAGACTACATTATATATATTCTTTTATGTTATATGACATAGTATACATTTATAGAATGTGTGTTGTCTATGTGTATTTTGGATAGGAAAGTTATGAGAACATTCTAATGAGATCTTGACATTGACTTTTTTGAGTGCATGTGAGAAGGAAAGCCATCCTTGACCCTCTTAGGTACATATTAAACTTTCCTAGTTGGGCTGCCAGTAATCGAACAGAAAAGACAAAAGCGATTGTAATATATATTTAGATTGATAAAGAAAAAAAAAAGGAGTTGACGACGACAAATAAGTGTAAAGATCTTGAAGAATGGATGGACTTAGACCGGTCTTGAGCCGGGAGTTTGTGCTGGGCAACAGCTCAGTCTGTTCCTGCTGAACCCCCAGGGATGGCTTCTTTTTTTCTGTTTCACCGGGACTTGCAAAGTAAGGAAGAGTGAGCTTCCCTGGCTTGGCTACTGTTTGCACAAATATGGCCCAGGGCCTTGTGAGCCCCCAAACTGCTGCTGCCATCTCTGCCCTAGGTGGACAGTTTCCTTTTTGTGTTTTTTGGATCCTGATTTCTCTCACCTTTCCTGAAGTTACTATTCAATGCCTGGAATGATCCTTTACCGAAGAATTCTGTAAAGTCTTTTGCTTTACAGGGCCTGGGAGGGGATGCTGAAATCAGGCAGCTTGCTGGCTTACATCACTGTAGGTGCAAAAGTCCACCCCCTGGGCCTGTGTACATGTGTGGGTGTGAGCACAGGTGTGCATGCGTGTATTGGGGGTGGAGGGAAATCCCTGGAGGATCCAGAGGGAACTTCCGGGGCCTTGAGAGAGTGTCTCTGATGGTTTATTTTATGTGTGGACTTGGCCTGCCTGAGATTGGGTCTCACAGTCTCTGAAATTGGGGAAGTCAGTTCCTTATGATAAACCTCTTTCTATTTATACACACACACATCCTGTAGGTTCTGTTTCTCTGGAGAACTCTGACTAACAGCTTCATGTACATCCCTAATTCCTGACTCTTTTTCTTTACTTCCTATAGTCTTTTCTCTGGAAGTCCTCTTTCCCCATCATGGCAGGTTGAATTCCCTGGGAAGGAGAGTTATTAATGCACAGGAAATTTATTAGGCGGTGTCCTTGAGACAACAGCTGTGAAAGAGCTGGAGCCAGATTGGGATAAAGGAGAAATTGAACTTCAAACTTCCCCAGGAGCAACCTCAGCCAACCTTTGGGGGGCTCTGGAGCAAAAATGGCCTGTTGGAGTTGAACCCCACTGGGCTGGAAGGCCAGTCTCCATGTACCCACCTCAGGCAGTCAGTGAACATATGGGCAGGCCCTGGGGTCAGGCATGCTATGTGGCTGAGCTGAGCTGAAGGCTATCTGCTGTTGGCACTCCCAAGAGCTAGGGCAGTGAGCCCTCTCTTAAAGGGGCAAGCAGGTTACTGGACCTATACAAGAGGCTGCTTGTTGTCTACCGATAGACATTTCTCCCCCTTTTAAGTGCCTGATGTTATCTGGACACTAAGTTCCCAGAATAAAGACTACATTTCCCAGCCTCTCTTGCAACTAGGTGTTGCTGTATGATTCTCTTTTGGTCAATGGATGTCAGCAGGTATGGGTATGTGCAGCCTCCACAGCGTGGCCTTAAATGGAGAAGCAGGTGGCTTTCTTCTCCCTTTTTCCCTTCCCACTGATTGGAAGACAGATGCAGTGACCGGGACACCAGCGCCACCTCGACAGTGATGTTACTTTGTAATGGAGATTGCACATGGTAGAGCGGCACAGGGAAGGAGCCTGCTTTCCTACACCCGTGAATTACTTGCCAGTCTTGCTCTGGCTGCCTCCAGCCTTCGTAATCATGACACACAGAGAGAGAATCTTTTTTCTTCTTCAAGTCATTCTGGGTTTTTTTTTTTTTTTTTTTTTTTTCCATGCTACCTGGCATGTGGGATTTTAGTTCTCCAACCAGGGATTGAATCCACACCCCTTGCATTGGAAACACAGAGTTTTAACCACTGGGCACCCAGGGAAGTCCCAGGCCATTATAATTTTCTGTTTCATACAACTGAAACTAATTCTGATTGACTTTCGTATTCCTGTTTCTATACCTTTTGCCGAGGTTAAGCCCAACACACCCCAGAAAAATAACTAAGTCCTGCATCGTTTGGTGCTTTCTTTTGTTTTGTGTTTTATATGTAATGGCCTTTCTGTTTGGGCTAACTTCTGATTGAACATCAAAAAAGGTGAGTTTTGGTCTCTGAGATGACTGGCTAAGGGAGGCCGTGTATGTATAGAGGTGAGCTTTGGCCAACAGAAAAGGAGGAGAGGGCTTCCACTCAGGTTCATGGCTTGCTCTCTCTTTGAAAGTTCAAAGTGAAATCTACCTCATCATAACAAGGATTCATTTCCCTTCAAATGTAAGTATTTTATTAGCACAAAAAGTCCTATTTTTCCTATGCACATACATTTGACTCAGAATGCATGCTAAATGCATGCTAAGTCGTTTCAGTCGTGTCTGACTCTTTGTGACCCCATGGACTGTAGCCCACCAGACTCCTCTGTCCATGGGATTCTCCAGGCAAGAATACTGGAGTGGGTTGCTGTGCCTTCCTCCAGGGCGTCTTCCCAACCCAGGGACTGAACTCGTGTCTCTGATCTCTCCTGCATTGACAGTTGGGTTCTTTACCACTAGAACCACCTGGGAAGCCCACATTTAACTCTACTTCATAAAAGTTAGAGTTGAGGGTTTTTTGTATTAAGGGGAGGATTTGCCCCCTCTTTGCTCTGGGTTACATTGACAAATTGTGTTACAATCATACCTCTAGATACTGTGGGTTAAGTTCCAGACCACAGGAAGGAAGTGAATATTGCAATAAAGCGAGTCACAGAATTTTGTTGGTTTCCCAGCGTATATAAACGTTATATTTACACTATACTGTAGTCTATGGAGTGTTCAATAGCAGTAAGTTTAAAAACACAATGTACATACAGTTAAAAATATTTTATTGCTAAAAAAATGCTAACCATCCTCAGCAAGTTGTAATCTTTCTGCTGGTGGAAGGCCCTGCCTCTGTGTTGATGGTTGCTGCTAAAGGTTGGGGTGACTGTGGTAATTTCTTTTTTTTTTTAGAGTAGAATTTTCTCTTTTTAAAATTTATTTATTTATTTTACTTTACAATATCGTATTAGGTTTTGCCATACATTGACTTGAATCCGCCATGGGTGTACATGTGTTCCCCATCCTGAACCCCCCTCCTACCTCCCTCTCCATCCCATCCCTCTGGGTCATCCCAGTGCACCAGCCCCGAGCACCCTGTATCATGCATCGAACCTGGACTGGCAATTTGTTTCACATATGCTCGTTTACATATTTCAATGCCATTGTCCCAAATCATCCCACCCTCGCCCTCTCCCACAGTGTCCAAAAGACTGTTCAATACATCTGTGTCTCTTTTGCTGTCTCACATACAGGGTTATCATTACCATCTTTCTAAATTCCATATGTATGTGTTAGTGTACTGTGTTGGTGTTTTTCTTTCTGGCTTACTTCACTCTGTATAATAGGCTCCAGTTTCTTCTACCTCATTAGAACTGATTTAAATGTAATTTCTTAAAATAAGGCAACAATGAAATTTGCCACATCCATTGAGTATTCCTTTCATAAGTGATTTCTTTGTAATATGCAATGCTGTTTGATAGCATTTAATCCACAGTCAGTAAGTTGGTTCAGTTGCTCAGTAATATCTGACTGTTTTCAACCCCATGGACCACAGCATACCAAGTTTCCTTGTCCATCGTCAACTTCCGGAGCTTGCTCAAACTCATGTCCATCAAGTTGGAAATGCCACCCAACCATCTCATCCTCTGTCATCCCCTTCTCCTCCTACCTTCAATCTTTCTCATCATCAGGGTCTTTTCCAATGAGTCAGTTCTTCGCATCAGGTGACCAAAGTATTGGAGTTTCAACTTCAGCATCAGTCCTTCCAATTCAGTACTGATTTCCTTTAGGATTGAGTGGTTGGATCTCCTTGCAGTCCAAGGGACTCTCAAGAGTCTTCAACACCACAGTTCAAAAGCATCAATTCTTCAGTGCTGCCTTCTTTATGGTCCAACTCTCACATCCATGCATGACTACTGGAAAAAACCATTAACTTTGACTATACAGACCTTTGTCGGCAAAGTAGTGTCTCTGCTTTTTAATATGCTGTCTAGGTTTGTCATAGTTTTTCTTCCAAGGAGAAAGCATCTTTTAATTTCATGGCTGCAGTCATCATCTGAAGTGATTTTGAAGCTCCCCCCAAATAAAGTCTGTCATGGTTTCCATTGTCTCCCCATCTATTTACCATGAAGTGATCGTACTAGATGCCATGATCTTAGTTTTTTGAATATTGAGCTTTAAGTCAGCTTTTACCCACAGTAGACCTTTCCAAATTACAGTCAGCCCTCTCAAACTCTTCTACTGTTTTATCCCCTAAGCTTATGTAATATTCCAAATCCTTGTTATTTCAACAACCTTCATAACATCTTCACCAGGAGTAGATTTCACCTCGAGAAATTACCTTCTTTGCTCATCCATAGGAAGCAAATTTTCATCCATTCAAGTTTTATCATCAGATTGCGTACATTCAGTCACATCTTCAGGCTCCACTTCTTTCTTTAAATTAATTAATTAATTTATTATTATTATTATTATTTTTAAATTTTTGCTTGTGCTGGATCTTCCTTGCTGGGCTGGCTTCCTCTAGTTGAGGTGATCAGGGGCTACTCTTGGTTGTGGTGCACAGACTCCTCTTATTGTGGAGCACAGGCACAGGCCTCAGTAGTCAAGGCAGAGGGGCTCATTGGTTGTGGCTCGCTGGCTCTGCAACGCACAGGTTCCAGTAGCTGTGGCTTGTGGGCTCTAGAGCACTGGGTTGGTAGTTGTTGCTCGTGGGTTTAGTTGCTCTACAGCACGTGGAATCTTTCCAGACCAGGGATTAAACCAGTGTCCCCTGCGTTGCCAGGTGGGTTCTTATCCATTGTGCCACCACGGAAGTCCCAGGCTCTTCTTGTAATTCTAGTTCTCTCGTTATTTTTACCACATCTGCAGTTATTTCGTCCACTCAAGTCTTGAACCCCTCAAAGTCATCCATGAGAGTTGGCATTACATTCTTCAAAAACTCCTGTGGATGTTGATATTTTGATCTCTTCCCAAGAATCAAAAATATTCTTAATGGCATCTAGAATGGTGAGTCTTTCCAGAAGATTTTCAATTTACTTTGTCCAGATCTACCAACGGAATCACTATCTATGGCACACATAGCTTAATGAACTGTATTTCTTAGGTAATAAAACTTGAAAGTCAAAATGAGTCCTTGATCCTTGTACTGCAGAAGGGATGTTGTGTTAGCAGGCACAAAATAAGATTAATCTTGTACATCTCCATCAGAGCCCTTAGGTGACTGTGTGCATTGCCAATGAGCAGTAATATTTCGAAAGGGATCTTTTTTCTAAGCAGTAGATCTCAACAGCAGGCTTAAGATGTTCTGTAAACCATGGTGTCAACAGATGTGCTGTCATCAGGGCTTTCTTGTTCCACTAACAGAGCCCAGGAAGAGTAGATTCAGTGTAATTCTTAAGGTCCTAGGATTTTCAGAATGGTAAATAAGCATTGGCTTCAACTTTATCACAAGTTACATTAGCTCCCAACAAGAGTCAGCTTGTCCTTTGAAACTTTGAAGTCAGGCACTGACTTCTCCTCCCTAGCTCTGAAAGCCCTTGATGGCACCTTCTTCCAATTTATATTGAATTTTTCTATATTGACTATCTGTTAGTTTAGTGTAGCCACCTTTATTAATGATCTTAGCTGGATCTTTTGGATAACGTGCTGCAGCTTCTATATCAGCACTTGTAGCTTCACCCTGCAGTTTGATGTGACGACTTCTTTCCTTCACCCTCAAACTTTTCTTCTACAGCTTTCTCACCTCTCTCAGCCTTCACAGAATTGAAGAGAGTTAGGGACTTGCTCTGAATTAGGCATTGACTTAAGGAAATGGTGTGAGTGGTTTGATCTTCTTTCGAGACCACTAAAACTTTCTCCACATCAGCAATAAGATTGTTTCACTTTCTTATCATTCATGTGTTCACCAGAATAGCTTTTTAAATTTCCTTCAAGAACTTTTCCTTCAAATTAAGAACTTGGCTACCTTTGACACAAGAGCCCTAGCTTTGAGCATATCTCAGCTTTAGACCTGCCTTTGTCATTAAGCTTGATCATTTTTTTGTTTTTAATTTAAAGTGAGAGATGTGTGACTCTTCTTTTCACTTGAACACTTAGAGACCATTGTGGGGTTATTAACTGGCCTAATTTCAGTATTGTTGCTCGAGGTACAGGGAGTAAGAGAGATGCGGGAGCGGCCAGTCAGTGGAGAAGTCAGAGCACATATAACATTTATCAATTAAATTCAATACAGGTGTGGTTTGTGGCTCCCAAAATAATTACAACAGTAACATCAAAGATGATCACAGATCACCGTAACAAATATAATAATAATGGAATGGTTTGAATTATTACAAGAATTACCAAGTGTGATACGGAGACATGAGGTAAGCAAATGTTGTTGGCAAAATAGTGTTATAGACTTGATCAATGCAAGGTTCGCATAAACCTGAAATTTATAAATTTGTGGAAATATTGTTAGCCAGCAATAGACTCTCTCTCTCTCTCTCTCTCTCTCTCTCTCTCTCTCTCTATATATATATATATATATATATGAAATATATGAAATAAATGAGATAAGGAATTTGGTCTTTAAAAGGAAAAGAAAATGCAAATTCCTTTGATGAAGACTTTTCAGAGCAAGGTGATTAAGATGGTTGATTATGCTCTGGAAGACTGGAGATGGGAACAAAGCAGATGGGGACAAAGGTTTGCCTTATACTCTGCCAAATATTTCTGAGTGGGAGGAGGCCAGATGGCTACAAAGCAGGCTGGAAACACAACAGTTTAGGTATAAAAGTAGCTGGAACCATAAAGGAAACTAAAAGTGGGAATTACTAAGAAAAAGGCTATGTAAGTGTTTGTGACAAGGAAAGGGGACATTTGATCTCTTTTAGGGTGGAGGGATTAAATCAAAGGCAAAAAAAAAAAAAAAAGCTGTATTTTTTAAAAAATGACCACCATGGGGGTTGGGGTCATGGTGCTGAGGAAGGTGGAGGTGATGATGGTGAGAGGTTGGGGAGAGTTCTGCACTCAGATTGTGAGTGGCAGGGGAGAGAAGCATTTCTGGAAAAGGATGTTTTGGGGGGCAGAATAGTGAGATGGAATCGGGCTCTGGTTCTGTAAGCCCCAGGTTGGAAGGCCCGGATCTGAGTCCCAGATCCATCTGTGTCACCTCGGCTCAGTGACATCATCTCTCCAACCCTTAGTTTCTGTATCTGTAGAGTGGGGCTAATTATAGGACTGGTCTCATAGGATTACTGTATTAGGTCAATGAGGTAATGCATGATGAGTGTCCAGTCTGGCACATAATAAAGTCCTAATCAATGGTAGCTTAAAAACAATGACTGGAAGAGGAGTCATACGATTTGGTCAGGTTCAGGCTTTCCTGAAAGCCCTTGTCATCATCAGAAGCAAATTGGGTCACCTCTGTCAGCTGAGATGGCCCATCAAGGTGTCATGGTTGCTCCAGCCAGTGATTTTCCTTCTTGACTACATTTTGAAATTAACTAGGAGGGTTGAAACATGTTGATGCCTGGGTCCCATCCCTAGAGATCCTGATTTAATGGTGTGGGGAATGGTCTAGGCATCAGAATTTGGAAAAATCCCCCAGATGATGCTAATGTGTAGCCAAGCTTGAGAATCTCTGTTTTATCCCTTTCGTCATTCCCTAGTGGCCACCCCTAATTGTTTCGGATGTATTAGTTTTGTTTATTCAGCTTGCTGGAAAGGTCTTGTGGACTCACTTACATGTTCTCCTTTATTGCCTGGCAGAGTAAAAACCGTGGGGAAATGGAAACTGAAAAGCTTGGATTCTTGATCTGGTATTTTCTGTCTGGCTGTAGGACCTTGGGTCACAGTAAGATTGAGCATGTACCAATGTCCAGACACTATTCCGAGAACTTTGCATGTATTTGTTCATTTATCCTATCAGACTGATGAGATAGGATACAATATCCTATCCCCTATTATTAGCCTCAGAGTTAATGATAACACACTATTACGAGAAGTTAGTAATTTACCCAGGCCACAGCACCATGTGTCTGGATGTGAACCCAAGAGGCCCGAGTGCCCACCATGAACCACTCCAC
Organism: Neotragus pygmaeus; assembly: GCA_006410875.1. Lineage (NCBI taxonomy): Eukaryota > Metazoa > Chordata > Mammalia > Artiodactyla > Bovidae > Neotragus > Neotragus pygmaeus. The sequence goes on along the minus strand of SJYV01039606.1, from coordinate 1,904,907 downwards.
CCTTCCCCGCTGATACCAGGCTGCTTTTGAATTTGTTCATCCCTAAGTGGAGCTGCTGGATCGTCTTGGTCCAACCTTCCTCTGATGCTCTGCTGACCCAACCAGTACCTGGCAGAAGGTCATAGTGGATAGTCTGACACTACCCAGCCCTGGACTGATTATTAAGTTAATCAAGGACTTGAGCTCAGACCTGAATGAGGGCAAACAGACAAGGAGGACAGACATGTGGAAGTCATGACTTAGGAGGGGGGCTCTGCCCAAAAAAGTGACCTGGCTAAAGGAATGATGTTATGCCACCCACTGTGCACCCCATTATGTTTCAGCCAAACGAACGAGGATAGGGACGTGTTCAAGTCAGCTGAGACTAGTGTAGTCTAACGTGGACAGGTAAATTTCCCTGCATAAAAACTCTTGTCAGGAATTTGGGGGAATAGAGACTAACAGTGAGAGAAAAGATGAAAAAGTCTCTTGAGTGGATGTGGCCCCAAAAGTAAAATATAATTCAGAGTAACTGGAATTTTCCATGGCTGCCTGACGATGAAGCCTGATGTTCAGTTTTGAGGCGATGCCTGCTGTTCTATGGGGAAACAGTGGAAACAGTGTCAGACTTTAGCCTGATGTTCAATTTTGAGGCGATACCTGCTGTTCTATGGGGAAACAGTGGAAACAGTGTCAGACTTTATTTTGGGGGGCTCCAAAATCACTGCAGATGGTGACTGCAGCCATGAAATTAAAAGACGCTTACTCCTTGGAAGAAAAGTTATGACCAACCTAGATAGCATATTCAAAAGCAGAGACATTGCTTTGCCGACTAAGGTCCATCTAGTCAAGGCTATGGTTTTCCAGTAGTCATGTATGGATGTGAGAGTTGGACTGTGAAGAAGGCTGAGCACCGAAGAATTGATGCTTTTGAACTGTGGTGTTGGAGAAGACTCTTGAGAGTCCTTTTGGACTGCAAGGAGATCCAACCAGTCCACTCTGAAGGAGATCAGCCCTGGCGTTTCTTTGGAAGGAATGATGCTAAAGATGAAACTCCAGTACTTTGGCCACCTCATGCGAAGAGTTGACTCATTGGAAAAGACTCTGATGCTAGGAGGGATTGGGGGCAGGAAGAGAAGGGGATGACAGAGGATGAGATGGCTGGATGGCATCACTGACTCGATGAACATGAGTCTGAGTGAACTCTGGGAGATGGTGATGAACAGGGAGGCCTGGCATGCTGCAGTTCTGGGGTCGCAAAGAGTCGGGCACAACTGAGCGACTGAACTGAACTGAACTGAACTGTGTTCTTTGTGTTAATGCCCTTCCTTAGCACTCGACTCTCCATAAAGTGACATGCAGAATCTTTTATTAGCGGTGCTTTGAGGGGATGAAGGAGTGGAGATGGTGTCAATCATGGAGAAAAACAATGAGGAAGAGAATAATGGTGGCAGGAGATAAGACAGAGAGAGAAAAAGTTTAAGGGAAGAAAGAGGGATCCACAGAAACTTAGGTCCCCTAGGAATGCTTAGATATGTTGGGTGAACATGGCTTAATGGAATTTAATTTAACATATGAAAGGACAGAAAAAATCCTACAGTCTGAGGGACTAGGACACTCAGGAGGCCAAGATGTGAGTTATTCAAGGACAAACAAGAAGTTGAGATGAAAGACAGCATAAAGTCTGATTTCCCCAGTGAAATACAGAGTAATAAAATGGAGACTCCTTAATCTCAAAATGAAATAGATTTTGAGAAAAAGAAGAGAGATGAGGTAGACTAGGGGTTAGAAGACCCCTACTGAACCCCTGGCAGGGGTTAGAAAACACAGCTCGACCTCAGATGTCTTAACAGGGGTCCTCAGTTCTGAGGAAAACCGGAATTATGAGTTTTCAGAATCTTGCTGTCTAGTCCACTACAGGGAGAAAGGCTGACAAGAGTGGTCTAGGAGGTGACCTGGGTATAGGACTTTTAGAAGCTCCTCAGGGGGTCTAACATGCAACCCAGGTTGGGAACCTCTGTCCCTTCAGGAGAGCCCCTGGGGACACAAGGGGACTCGTGGTTCTACACAGACGCATTTGGTTAAAGCTTAAAGCTGTCATGATGGCGGTCACCCTGGATTAGGTGATCATCATGAAGTTAGTATTAGGAATTTCAAGTGTGGATAAATACCCAACAGAATGATCATGACCTTCCTTGCATTAAGTCTCGGCAGGAACTTTTCCAGAGAGAAAATCTGCAGACAGCACATCTCAGTTGCTGGACAGTGCCTTGGATCCCCCGCATCCAGATGAAGGCAGCTGAGCACAGCGTGACTGACTCAGAGGCCTGGGGAGGCTCCAGCTTTCCCCAGACGCCCCCTGCTCATATTGGGAATACAAGTCGAGAGCTTTAAAATTCACAGGAAGGAGATTCAACAATTATCTTATTGAGCCTCTGATGTTATAGAATTTTTAAAAAAAATCAAAATTGAGAAATGAAGTGTCTGGCTTAGGAAACACAAGACTAGAGTGGGGTCTTGGAACAACCAGCCTATTACTTTTCTCTTAAACCTGTCTGCCCTTCCAATGCAGGGGTTAGTATGTAGAGGTTTTCCAAGTGGTGCTAGTGGTGAAGAACCTGTCTGCCAGTGCAGAAGACTGGGATGCAGGGGTCCAGTCCCTGGGTGTGGAAGGTTCCCTGGAGGAGGGCATGGCAACTCACGCCAGTATTCTTGCCAGGAGAATCCCATGGACAGAAGAGCCTGGCAGGCTACAGTCCATGGAGTCACAAAGAGTTAGACACAACTGAAGTGACTTAACATGCAGGCACGCCCTCAGGAGAAGTAATTGGGCTTAAATTCATATTCAAATGTACATGACTAATATAAAAGTATTTTCTTTCCAGCAGGTTGTAACTGGGTATGATGAATAAAATTTTATAGAGACCTGAACATTGGAAGAGAGAAGAAAGTATCAAGACTGATGGGAAAAGTCAAAGAAAGGGGACTGGGAAGGTAGGTGAGGGCAGACAGAGCTGATTTTACAACTTAGACTAGAATGGACCTCCGGGGTGGAACATGACTCGAACCTCCCCCCGCCACCCCCACCCTGGGACACTGTAAGAGGGAAAAGAATGCCTTTATGTTGAATATGTTTATGAGTGAACACATTTTAAATTAACATGTGCCCAAACCACCCACGTACCCAGAGCTCAGAGGAAGCTCCTAAAGGCTGGCCCTGAGCGACTCCATCCCATTACCAAGAATCACTGGCAAGTAAGGCTATTTCTACCTCATCCAAAAGGTTTTCAGTTACCTTCAGAGTCAACAGGAAATTAATCAGCAAGTAGAAAATTGAAAGAAGATCTGCATCTCACTGTAGGAGTCATTAAAATAAAAGCAGATTTGGCAAAATGGCAAGTTTTTTTTTTTTTTTCCTTAATCTCCCTTCTACTTTCTTAATAAGTTGAAAATTCCAAAACTGAAAACCTGAGGAACACAGGCTCCTTGGAGAATGGGGCACACAATGTCCTAGAACCTGCACTCCTCTGCTGGTCATGCCAGACCAATGGTCATCCAAATAACTCTCCCCTCATGCCCTCAAAAAGCCCCTGGAAACCCAACCATGCAGTGACATGGTCTATTTAAAACTCCCTGGATGCATCTCAGGCCATATCTATGTCCTGTATTGTTTGACTTGCCTCTCCCTTGTAAGCTCTTGGGAGAAAAGAGCTTTTTTTTTTTTTTTCCTTGTTTTGGAATGATTTTATTTGTTATTGTAAGCCTGGGTAGAGAATGTACTTCCTTGCTGATCGCCCTGTTGTATGGATGTATTAAATAATAATAATAATACCTGGATGCAGCCAAGATCATAAAACTCTGCCTATCAAGTAACCTTTGCTCTGCCATCCTGAATATCTGGGGAAGCAGCTTCCCTCTGTCTTCCTAATGGAAACTAGAAACCTGGAGACCCTAAATCTGAGAACTGACATATGGAAGGGTAGCAAGAAAAGTGTTCTCTTCTCTTCCATGAGCTTCTGACCTATTGATCTTTAAAAGTTCCCCTGTTCCCCTTCTGCAGAGTGGTTGTGAAGAGAATAGATATGGAATCAAATGCATTTCACGTAGAGTCTTGGGATTGGAAGTCACAGAAACCACCTCCAGCTGGCATAAGCAAACCACGACATTTACTGAAGAGCTGCTGGTGTTTCTCACAGAACCAGGTCTCTGGGATCTGTTAGGGAACTCAGAAATGCGCTTTTGCTCTCTATTTGCCTCTCATCTTTGTTTTCTGGCCCTTACTTAATGTGAGTTTCATGAAAGCAAGAATTTTGTTTGCTCTTTTTCCTGCAGGTTCTCCTGTGCCTAGAACAGTACCTGGCATATAGTAGTTGCTCAGTCAGCACTTATTACCGTATTTCCCTGCAGAGCAGCTGCCTATGTTCCTCAGAAGGCAGTCACCCCTCAGTACCCAAATTTTCATTTTTGAATTTCAGACTGGTGTCAAATATGTATTCCGGATTGGTCAACTCTAGCCAGGGGATGAGATTTCCGAGCAAGTGTGATTGAGGCAGAGGTGCTTTTGCATGAAAGAGTCTCTTTAGAATAAGGCAGACACCTTCACGTGTGTTTACAACTGGGCAGGTGGTTGTCAGGTAGTCTGTGGGAAGTGGGTATGTGGTACTTCCCACATGGGACTGTCTTTTGGTGAATAGCCTGTCAGAGACAGGACTCCATCTACTCCCACTACATGAAACTTTCTTGCAGCTTTGCTGATTTTGTTGTCAGCTAGTCTCTCTTTGGCCATCTCCAAGGCCAAAGACAGCACTGTTTCTCAAGAGTTGTTCATTCTGGTGTCTTAGATGGTAAAGAATCTCTTGAAATGCAGGAGACCCGGGTTTGATCCCTGGGTTGGGAAGATCCCCTGGAGAAGGGAATGGCAACCTATTCCAATACTCTTGGCTGGAGAATCCCATGCACAAAGGATCCTGACAGGCTACAGTCCATGTGGTCGCAAAGAGTCAGACACAACTGAGTAACTAATGCACACCCAGTGATTAAGAAATCCACCCATACATCTGTCTGACTTCGGCCTCTATTGGTTCTGACTTTGCCTTTTGGGACTGAGAGAGAGCAAATTTCTTCTCCATATAGCAACCCTTAAAAAAGTTATCTGAAGAGAGTGATCATGTCACTTTGACGTCTTTTCCTTGGAGTGATGAATACATGCTGTCTGTGCAGTCATTACATTGTGTCTAGGATTGCTTTTCTCTGGTTCCTGAAAGTGATCAAATCAGTGACTCAGTTGTGGATTTGAGACAGGCCCTCAGACATAGGACTGCATGATCTTGGTTCCCACCTGATAGATTTCATGTGTCTTTTCAGCTACCCTTAAAGAGTTTTCATCATTGGTGGCATCTCCTGCTTCAAGGAACACACGTCACCTACTAAGGGGAGATGGCTAAGGGAGCTGAAATTCATCAGCTGGTTAGTCTGGACCGGTGAAGATCTAACTGGTAACCTGGAGCTGTTCCCAAGCTATCGATATCTTTTACTAAATTTGTCAGCCCTGTATATCTTCTTTTTTCAAGGCTAAATAGACACATCCTCCCTATCTCCTCTTCTTTCTGTCTCTTTCTCTCTTTTTATTTAACTAATATCATGTAACAAACATTTATAGAATGTCAACTACTGGGGAGTCTTCCCCGGTGGCTCAGATAGTAAAGAATCTGCCTGCAATGCAGGAGAGTCAGGTTCGATCCCTGGGTTGAGAAGATCCCCTGGAGAAAGGAAAGGAAACCCACTCCAGTATTCTTGCCTGGGAAATCCCATGGACAGAGGAGCCTGGTGAGCTATATTCCTGGGGGTTGCAAAAAATGGGACACAATGGAGCCGTGAACACTAACAACGGCTGGAGAACTGCACTGTTTGTTGGAATAACAGGTAAAGGATAAGACTTCTTTCCCCACAGAATTCACAGTGCAGCAAGAACGGTAGGCTGAGTAAACGCGTGATTTTAACCCAGGAGGAGTGCTGTGACACAGGAATAGATAAGAGCCGTCAGCAGCATGCCCCAGGAGGGCCACCCAACAGGAGACTGGAAGGCATGTGGGGAAAGGGCTCTGGGAACCGCCTGGCAGAGGTGGGGAGACATGAGTCTCCAAGGAGTCTCCAGAGATGGGGAGGAGTCCCCTGGATGAAGAAGGACGCCCGAGGGAGGTGGACCAGGCAGAGGTTTTGCCTTTGCAGAGTTGTGGAGAAGTCAATGCAGTGTTTCGTTCAGAGCATAGCTGAAGCAAAGAATTATGAACACCAGAGTAGCAAGACAGATAAAGTAGAACAGGCATGGACTGTAACAGCTGGCTATTGCTTCATGACAAACCACCTCAACACCCAGCGACTTAAGATAGTAAACTTTTATGACTGCTCACGAGTCAACAGATCAGCTGGAAAGTTCTGCTGAAGTGGCCCAGGCCTGTCTCATCTCGACTGGGCTTGCTCATGAGTCAGAAGGGTGGCAGTCTTGGTCTTGGATGGCCTCACTTGCATGCTGGCAGTTTGCAGGCTGTCAGCTGGGTGCCCAGATGATGCGCTTCTCATCATACAACAGGCTAGCCAGAGCTTGTGCACACAGTGGTGGCAGAAAGAAAGTGGAAACACCCACAGCCACTTAAAACCTGGGTTTGGAATAGGCATGGCATCACTTCTGCCCCGTGTTATTGGCCAGAGCAAGTCACAAGACCGCGTCATTCAAGGGACAGAGACATCTCTTGATGGGAGATGCTGCAAGGTCTGGTTGCAAAGGATGCAATTATAGGAAGGGGTGAATAATTGTAACCATTTTTCTAGCACAAGTAACAGAGATGATTAGGATTTCTGTTGAAAAAGATGGGGAAACATCAAAAAGATATATTTTTACTAAACTTTTTTTATTAATATATATTAGTTTAATAATTAAATGTTATAAATTGTATTTCATATTTTATTATTGCATTTTATTACATTGTATTTGTTATTTATTTATTATATTAACATTTTTTAAAGTTAATTTTCATTTACACATGTAACATTAAAGCACATTCTGCCTTGAAAATGGGATGTCAGATAAGGCTAAAGTCTCCTGCCAACCACTTCCTTGTGTGGTAGGATGGTAGAAATGACATTTCTATGGACACCACCCTCGGGGTCACCCTCCAGGGTACTGTGGACCATTCCCATGCATCCTTTGCCTCTGGTTGTCTAGCCAATTGGGAAGCCACGTGAATTTCTTTGCCCCTGGAACACAGTCTCTACTTCTTCACAAGAATTTCATAAGGAACCATGTCAGCTGCCTCGTGACATCTAGATCCACTGTGTCTACAACACTCCTGATTGGTTCTTGGTCTAGTAAACCTGTCAGAAAACAGACTGAGGCAGGTCTAGTCCAGCGTGGCTCTCTAAGTGGCCTTTTGCAGCGCACTCATATCTCCTTTCATAACCCTTTCTAGAAGGTGGCTCCAGTTCCACACTGAGGTGACTGGTGTGTTATTCGGGCATCCATGTCGAAGCACTGTTTGAAATTTGGGGTCTAGTGAGCCGCGTTCTCATCATTTCCTCCCTGGGTTCTCCCAGTTCACCAAGGGAAATTTCACCACAGCCCACCTGTTGATCCGATTTAGACCCACCAGATACTTAGGTGGGCTCCTCTCTTGGCTGGTCTTCAGTTGTCGCAGGTCAGTGTGCTTCAGGCTTCCTGTCTGACATGGGAAAGACGGAGAGAAGGGGGGAAAGAAAGGAAGGAGGGAGGAAGGGGAAAGGGGCAGAATTAAGTGTGTGCTCTGGTTCTCTCATCAATTTTTTACTGCGCCACATGCCCTATTTGACCAACTGCTAAAATTTTTGTGTTCATCCTGTTTAGCCTTTAATTAGATACAAAACTTTTTTTGAAAAAAAATTTTTTTTCTTCTGAAAGTAAGAAGAAACTATGGTTCCGCTTGGGGAGAAGAGCTGGGGCAAGCATGTTGGGGGCTGTTTTTGTTTGGTGTTTCTCCCCATTGACTGAATTCTCTGGCATGCCGGAAAGATTCATCTACAAAATGGAATTATGGAGCTTGTTCCTGGTTTTCTTAATTTCTCTCTTTTTATTAAAAAGGGTAGAAACAAGCACTTTTTTGTTGTTTTTACAACAGCAGCAAATATATATATTAATACACGGAGCACTTATCTTGTGACCAGCACTATGGGAATGTATGTGCTCTATGTTCATTATCTTCTTTTTCCTACAACAACCTGATCGGGGGGATGGGGGCTTCTTTTTTTAATTTTATATTGTAATATACTTGATTTATGATAGTGTGTTAGTTTCAGGTATACAGCAATATGATTTAGTTATACATAAAAATATATCTATTCTTTTCCAGACTCTTTTCCTATTTAGGTTATTGCAGAGTATTGAATTCCCTGTATATACAGTAGGTACGGGTTAATTATCTATTTTATAGATAGTGGTATGTATACATTAATCCCAACTTTTTCCTTCGGTAGCCATGGCTTGTTTTCTAAGTCTGTGAGGCTGTTCCTGTGTTGTAAACAGCTCTCTCAGGCCAGTGAGCCTTAGTTTTCCTGCTTTGACATGGGAATAATATCAAGCTCATTTGTATCATTTTTTAGATTCCACACATAATTGATATCATATGATATTTGTCTTTCTCTTCCTGACTTATGTCACTACTCAATATGTCCATCCATGTTGCTGCAAATGGCCATTTTTCATTCTTTTTAATGGCTAAGTAATATTCCATTACACACACACACACACACACATATAATATTCCATCGTCTTTATCCATTCCTCTTTTGATGGATATTTAGGTTTTCCCATGTCTTGGCTATGGTAAAAATTGCTACAGTGAACACTGGGGTACGTGTATCTTTTCAAATTAGAGTTTTCTCCAGGTATATGCCCAAGAGTGAGATTGCTGGATCATATGGTAACTCTATTTTCAGTTTTTTAAGAAACTTTTATACTGTTCCCCATAGTGGATGCACCAAATTCCATTTCCATCAACAGTGTAGAAAGGTTCTCTCTTTAGCAGAGGACTTTTATACACAGTTTTAAAGATAAGAAAATAAAGGCATAGGGCAGTTTTGCAAGTTAGCTAAGGCCACACAGCTACCACGAGTCAGTGCCAGGATTTTCCCCCTGCTCTTCAATTCTATCCAGTTCCATAGCCAAGGTTTTAATACACCCATGCGATGATTCCTTCCATCTTTTAATGGATTTTCTTTTAAAATCTGGGTCATCAGAGAGTACTATGGGCAACCATGTAACTTTTTGTGCCCACCCCTCCCAGTCCTGGATCATCTGCATCAGGTGGAATTGTAGTCCGACTGTCTTCATGGGAGTCTCTTACCTTCTATGTTTTCTCTGAACTCAGAGAATCCACCCCACTAACGCTGAAGTCCATGTTGGACTGAGCTCACTCATGCTGTCCTTCCCTGCTTTCCCCTGAGTTTAAAGAGTCTGTTCTTTTCTGCCTGGTTTCCCTTTTCTTCATAGCTAATTTTTCTCGACTGATCAAAATTTGGTGCAGGATGATGGTGCTCCTTATCATGTTTCCAACTTTCTGGGAGATGAAATAATCATACGCTGCATTAAGAATGTTCTATGTTTGCTGTTGACCTTATCCCTGCCTTGCCACATAGTAAAATGCTCTGAGTCCTATATTAGTTACGTTGGGTTTTGTTTGTTTGCTCATTGTTAACCACAACTGAACTTTAAGTCTGGGAATGGTTTCCAAGTTTCTGGAAATAGTAAGTGGTTCCTCATCTCTCTGCTGTTGCTATAGGTCAATTTTGAGGAGAAATTCAACCTCAAAACCCCTTTGATTCCTTTCTTTCACATGCTTCTCCCCTCCCCCATATTAAATTAATGACTGTTCCCTCTTCAAAGTATCTCTTCCATCTTACTTTCATAACTCCTTTTGCCACAATAAATAAAACAGGTTCAGGCTTTCAAAACATTTGAACCTACTGTGTAGTGATAACTCCTAAACTGGCCCATTCGCCATGCAGATTTTCTCATCAGCATCCACCCCACCCGGAATGGTTAGCCTGAACTGGTCATACTAATTGCATTCCCCATTCTAGTGACTGCCTCAGGAATGGGCCTGTGGCCTGATTCTGTTCAAAGTGTGAGAGAATGTCTTTTACAGGTCTTCTATGAAAGGTTTCCTTGGAGGGAATGATGCTGAAGCTGAAACTCCAGTACTTTGGCCACCTCATGCACACAGTTGACTCATTGGAAAAGACTCTGATGCTGGGAGGGATTGGGGGCAGAGGAGAAGGGGACGACAGAGGATGAGATGGCTGGATGGCATCACTGACTCGATGGATGTGAGTCTGAGTGAACTCTGGGAGTTGGTGATGGACAGGGAAGGCTGGCGTGCTGCGATTCATGGGGTCGCAAAGAGTCGGACACGACTGAGCGACTGAACTGAACTGAATAATTAGAAGAGTTGATTTCTTTGTCTCTTCTGGATATTCACATTTTGATGGGAGAACAGAATGTTGAGCAATCATTTGTAGAAATTTCCCATGATATGCAATTTCAGCTGTCCAAATTTTAACATATAAAGCATCGCAACAGATGCTTTAACTTTTCCCTGTCTGTTATAGGGAGAGATCAGCCTCTTTCCTTATAAACTTCACATGCTCTATCTTACTTTTGCCAAATTAACCACCCTAAAATACCAAAACCTTTATAACTTCAGTCCTCTCTTCCCTCTTGGAGGGAAATGAAAATTAAAAACCAGGGTCCAAGATGATAAGAATCTGTACAAGTGTAACAACTGTTGTTATTGTCCTTGCTTGCTATTTTTTTTTTTATATTATACCATGTTTGGGCATTTTGATTCATTCAACACATGTTTATTGAGCATATATTGTCAGATGCTGGAGGTGCAAAAAAATAAGAATTTCTGCCATCAAGGAATTTACAGTCTAGTAGGGGCTTCCCTTGTAGCTCAGTTGGTTAAGAATCTGCTGGCAATGCAGGAGACCTGGATTTGATCCCTGAGTCGGAAAGATCCCCTGGAGAAGGAAATGGTAACCCACTCCAGTATTNAAAAAAATAAGAGTTTCTGCCATCAAGGAATTTACAGTCTAGTAGGGGCTTCCCTTGTAGCTCAGTTGGTTAAGAATCTGCTGGCAATGCAGGAGACCTGGATTTGATCCCTGAGTCGGAAAGATCCCCTGGAGAAGGAAATGGTAACCCACTCCAGTATTCTTGCCTGGAGAAACCCAGGGACAGAGGGGCCTGGCAGGCTACAGTCCATGTCCAAGAGAAGGACATGACTTAGTGACTAAACCAGCCAACCAGGGGAGTATGGCAAGCACTCATGCCGTCCGCTCAGTAGATGACCCCCATTCTTTCTTCTTAATGGAATCCCAGTTTTGTTCAGACAACAATATCTCTGGGCAGAGGGGATGATTGGTAATTTGTCTAGGAGTGAACATGTGAATGGAACTTAAGTGGAAGTCTACTGAGAATTTAGGGAAGAATTATCTTCCTGATGAAAGACACAAGCCAATCACCTGCTTCCCTGCTTCTTATGGTCCTGTTACAGAAGACCATGGTGTGAGGAGCAGTGGAAACCATCTTGAAACTGAAGGAAAGACCAATCAAATCAGAGATGCATGTGGTGCAGTCACCCTGTGCTATAACATCATTGAACTGGTGATCCAACTTTGGAACTGTACATGTCCAGACTTAATTTTCTATAGGATAATCAGTTCTTTTCTTGTTTAAGCTATTATTAGTTGGACTTCCTCACTAAGACAAGGGAGAAAGCCATGCAAAGAAGTATTTGAAATACAGTATAATGTATGTGAGGGCTTTCCCGGTGACTAAGTGGTAAAGAATCCACCTGCAAGGCGGGAGACACAAGTTCTATCCCTGGTTTGGGAAGATCCTCTGGAGGAGAGCATGGCCGCCCACTCTAGAATTCTTGCCTGGAGAATTCCACAGACAGAAGAGCCAGTTGGGCTACAGTACATGGGGTCACAAAGTGTTGGCTGCAATTGAAGCAACTGAGCATGCATGCATATGTGATGATTGAGTTATATGTGGGAAGGCAGTATACTTAGAGGTATACAAAGAGAAATATTAGCTGTCCCTGACCCTAAGAATCACAGTGTAGGAGAAGCGTCATCAATGCATATTTATAGGGGATGTGATAAATGCAATGCTAGAAATATTCATGGAAGAGTATAAGCATACCAAAGACGAAAACCTGACTCAGGTGTCTGCAGTGTTTGCTCATGATGGGAGTGAAATTATGTATTTTTGGCAGGAGCACTGCAGAGGTTACCTTGTGTTCTTCTCAGCAAATCACATTGGTAGGTGCATAATGTCAATCTGTGCCACTACTGGCAGTGGTAAGTTGGGCTACGAGGTTCAGGAGGTGTTTGGCAGGTTCTTCTCATTAAATTCACCATTTCCCTATGTCATTAATAAGTATTTTGTGAGAAGATATTTTGAGACTCTAGATATATCATTATCAAACTTCTCAAACTTTCACTTACCAGTTTTAGCATCCATTGATGACTCTTGCTGAACTGCTTTTTATAAGGCTGTTTGTGAAGTGATTTTTAAAACTCTATTCCTTTTATATTTATTTTGTGGCTATCTATAATAGGTATTAGTTTTCCCTTATACTTCATTTACTCCAATTATTCATTAATTCATGTCAGTATGAATTTATGGATTTCTATTTTATTCAATAGATAATCTGTAAATATCATGAATTTTCATGCTCAAATTACCCTATATTTGGCAGAGGGAGCCTCTTCAGACTTCCTTCTGTGCCTTATTCTCTGAGATTTTCTTATATAGTTTATTATACAAGAAGATATTCCATACTCATCTTGAAATTGAACTCTTCTTGAACTCATCATGTCCCAGCCATGAAATCAGCCATTTCCTCAAGTGACTCTGCTTTAGTGAAGAACGGTATGGTATTTGGAAACTAAAATCTAGACAATAAGTGTATTCATTGCTACTGTGGGGTCATTGCTTCTGGGCCTTCTCAGTGGACATAAGTAATAGATAATGTATATACACATATCTAGACTGTGTGGATCACAATGAACTGTGAAAGATTCTGAGAGAGATGGGAATACCAGACCACCTGACCTGCCTCTTGAGAAATCTGTATGCAGGTCAGNACGACCGAGGATGAGATGGCTGGATGGCATCACCGACTCGATGGACATGAGTTTGAGTAAACTCTGGGAGTCGGTGATGGACTGGGAGGCCTGGTGTACTGCAATTCATGGGGTCGCAAAGAGTCGGACACGACTGAACAACTGAACTGAACTGAAATGAAGTGAAGTGAAAGTCAAGTCGCTCAGTTGCGTCTGACTCTTTGTGACCATGGACTGTGGCCCACCAGGCTCTCCATCCATGGGGTTTTCCAGGCAAGAATCCTGGAGTGGGTTGCCATTTCCTTAAGCAGAAGAATATGGCTGAGAAACTACTGAAGGAGGAGAGAGAAGACTTCTGCCCCAACCCCAGTTGCGTTAGTGTAGCCAAGTGATTTTTGCAGCTTACTGTGCTTGGGTTCCCCATGTATCAGACATGGGTCATCAGTACCTATTCTGTCGTCTGTTAGGGTTAGGGTCAAGTTTTAGGGGAGCTCACAGATGCACACCTTAGAAAACATAAGGCATCACAGAACATTTTTGCAATTAATCATTTCCTTTTCATCCCCCCCTTCTCTACATACTCTGAAAAATATGTAGAAATTTCAGAAAAAGGTTTGATTTAAAATAAGCTGAATTGATCCTGTAATCAACACTTGATTATTCATGTTTAGAGAATAAGTGTTATGCACAGATAGGGATGCTCAGCCAATAAGTTTAATCTTTTTCCTCAGGTGACATTAAATTAATTTGGATCATGCCTCTCATGAGGAATCATGAAGATCCATAAGGAAGATTCATTTAATCAAGATTTCTCCATGGCTGTGAAAGAAACACCTCGGAAATCTTGGGGCTGCCAGATGTTGGTCAAAATCACTTTAACCTGAATTCCTGCCAAGCTCATAGATGCATACAGGAATATCCCTCCAGCTTCTATTCATCTATCTTTCTCTCAGTTCAAATTCTCCTAATTCACACATTTTAGGATAAAACTGGGAACCAATCTGTTATAGTCTAGGAAGGCATGTCTGTTATCTCTTCTGCAGTTCAGTGGTGCTGTTCCTCGTTACCAGGGTTAGTAATTGTACTCATAAGGTGTCTGGTTGTCTGTGAACATCTGAGTATGTATAAATGTGTGTGTGTTTAATAGTAATGTTACCTCTGGGAAAAAGTCAAGGAAGATTAATAGGGTATAACATTTTTAATAACAACAGGATATTAGAAGAAAATAGGAGAATAATTACTTGAGTATGTAAACAATATGGTTCAAACTTATTATTTTTCATTTGTTGAATCCATAATTTATATCTTTAATAAACTTCAGCATTTTCTCCAGAGTATATCCCAGTTGTCTTTATTATCTATGTAACAGAAAGACTTGTTACAGAACACAATTATACTGTATAAACAAACTTCTAATCACTGTTAGGAAATTATTTATGAACACATAACACTGAAAAGTTTTCACCAAGGTTAAATCCTGTGGATTGTACAGTTTAATCCTATTTAATTCTCCTTGGTTCCATTACTGATACCTGTCTCTATAAATCATGAGGTTTTCAATAGGATACACAATATTAAATGATATTACAACTTTATTGGCAATTAAATTTATATCTTATGTTAATGAAGTTTTATTAAACAAATGTGTCTTACTCTTAAGTATTTGTTTTACAAAAAATCAATTTTCAAGAGAAGTAATTCCCTTTATTCTGTAGGTACCTTTTATTCCCTTCTATAATGGTCTTGTGTAAAGAATAAATTAAAACTACATCAAAGGAACTTCCTGGTAGCCAAAGCAATGGAGACTGAACAGTTAACAAATTATCTCTACACATCTGCCACGAACTTTACCAATCAACAAGAACAAATAAAACGACATCAAGCCTATGTTTTCTGCAAAATATAAGAACCAGAGGACACTAAACACTCTTCTCTCTCTCCAAGCACACCGTGATTGCAGCAGGACTTCCTGTGGATGTGCGCTCAGTCGCTCAGTCGTGTCCGACTCTTTGCGACCCTCTGGATGCTAATCGGACAGGCTCTTCTGTCCACGAGATTTTTCAGTCAAAAATACTCGAATGTGTTTCCATTTTCCCCCTCCAGGGGATCTTCCCAGCCATGGGATCGAACCCACATCTCTTGTCTCTCCTGCATTGCAGCTGGATTTTTTACCCATATGTGTCAAGATCTAGCAGAACTTCTTTTCAAACATCTACCGCCAAACTTTGCTAGGAGAACTGATAAAGACTCTGAAAAAGCTGCACAGGAAAGAACAAAAGGATCTGAGATACATTGCTCTCAGAAATAGAAATTTCACCGTGAGTGTAAAAGTACTGCAAAAGGGTCCTTGTAGACAAGAGCACTGACGGGAAGAAATGTGAAGGTGAGCCTGGGACCCATACAGAGAGTCTGCAAAGTTATGTTTCTGAAGGAAAAAGAACAACAAAGAAGAGACTTTGGAGACTGGTAATGAATGGAAAAAGAGGAGGAAATTTAAAGTTCTGCCTGACAGAATAAAATAAAAATAAAGTCAAAGTGTGCACACCTCTCCAGAAAAAAGTAACCCATTGAAGAAACTGTATTATACATAAGAAGAGCATGCTCTTGGAATCATCCCAATGCGCTGTTTTCCTGAATGATAGAAATACAAGAAATCTTCATTTAGAAATCCCCATTTATAAAGTTCCTCTAAGAAGAAATTGTTAGTCACTCAGTTGTGTCCTACCCTTTGCAGCCTCATGGACCATGGCTCATGAGTCTCCTCTGTCTATGGATTTCTCCAGGCAGGGATACTGGAGCCAGTTGCCATTCCCTCTCCAGGAGGTCTTCCCGACCCAGGGATCAAACTCAGGTCTCTGGCATTGCAGGTAGATTCTTTACCATCTGAGCTCCCAGAGAAGTCACACAGTATGAGATTACTGTTTGTTCTTAATCCTTTCCACAACAATCAAAAACATATAGGTCAGTATATTATATTAATATCTTTCACTGTACCTATTCACTGAAATAATCTTAAAGTGGAACAAGCCTCAAGGTTAAAAGATGCCCCCAAGGTTGGCCCTTGCGCTATGAGCTTCTTTAAAAAGAATCATTCAGACATTTGGGAAGTCTTATTAGTTGACTTACTGAATGACAACCCTGAGGATTGTGAATAGCAGAAGAATGGGGGTGAATGACACCCGTATATGGATGTGGCGTTCCTCTTCCTGTGCTCAGGCGGGCCCGCCTATAATCCATAGCTAAAGAAGGCAGACAGAGGAGCCTGGTGGGCTGCCTTCTATGGGGTCGCACAGAGTCGGACACGACTAAAGCGACTTAGCAGCAGCAGCAGCAGTAAAGAAGGCAGAAATCAAACCCTTCTTCTAACTGATAGAGCTTGACTTTTCAGAATGTCTTCCTTTCCTAAGAGTGGACCTAATCTATTAGAAAATAGGACTGCTGTAGCACTCCACTCAAAGCTTACCTGCAGGACACCCAGGGTAACACATTCACTGAGCATTAAAGAGCATGCAGTGTTGCCCCAATATTGTGGCACACAAGTCCTAAAGAGGCCACTCCCTTTGAAACTTTCCCTAGAGCTTACCCAAGAAAGGATTTTTTAGAATCTAGCTGAAGGCTGGATTTATATGCTTTTGTCCTTTTATCGCCTGACAATCAGAATATGAATCATGTTCTGGGATGATCTACAAGGAACACTCCATTGTAAACTGCTTCATTTGTGCTTCCTTAAACAAAACCCACTCTGAGGTCCGTCCTCTCGCCTTTGCCGAGGACCCAAAGGGCAGTGTTGTGAGTATATATTAGAATGAGGGGGCATTCCATCACCGAGCGAATTGCACCTCCCAGGGTCTATTATACCATCCATCACCAAAACAAGTTGTTGGTCTAATGATATATTAGTGCAATAATCCGCACAGGACACACCGATGATGTATTACGGGAAAGATGGCCCTACTTACAGAAGTAAGTCTTCGAGAAGAGCCCGGGTACCCTAGAAGGCGACTGGAAGGCTTCCATCCCGTCTACAATCAGCCAGCAAGCACCACACGATGGAAGGCACTTTCCAAGGAGCGGAGAGAAATACTGTTTTTAAATTAAATCTCCTGTCGTCTTTGTAATAAATCTGCAGCTCAATCTGACCTTGGTGTCTTTGGCTAATTCTAATTTGCAGGCACCATCTTGGTCAGGGGCGAGGAATGTGGAATTTTGCCCTGGGGAGTTTCTGAATCAGAAGATAGCCAAGCTCTCTCCTGCACGTCTCTTTCTTACAGGGGGGTTGTGGTGCAGAATATCTTAAGAGGTTTTTCAATTAGTCTGGAATAATTGAAATCACCTACAATGATAATCTTATTGAACACATACTTGGCCTTCTCCTATGGTGTTTCATTGCTTCTTCTGCTCTATAAAAATAGATTTATTTTCCTCCCGGTTTCCCTTCCCTCAAAATGTTTCATGTTATTAAAAACAGAAGATTGCTTGTCAAATGTTTTATTT
Source organism: Neotragus pygmaeus (assembly GCA_006410875.1). NCBI lineage: Eukaryota > Metazoa > Chordata > Mammalia > Artiodactyla > Bovidae > Neotragus > Neotragus pygmaeus. The sequence goes on along the minus strand of SJYV01039606.1, from coordinate 1,887,270 downwards.
GCCACGTGTGTGGGGCCATCGATCATCTTTTCCCACCCTCTGTGCGCATGTGCACTTCATTAGCTAAACTCCACTCATCATGGGCATGGAAAACATGCTGGTAACTGGATTAACAGATGTATAGAAACTAATTAAAACGTAGCATTTACATCACAACAACTGCACTTGGTAAAGGAATAATAGAAGGATCACAGACCATAAGTGAAAAAGTCCACCCTACTAATTGTTCTCTATGGACATAATTGGTCTTGTGGCAGAGATAAGTTCTTTAGGCAGCATTTGCAATGGTGGAGGTGTTCATTGGGCATTGAATTAGGCACATAATTGTCATAAAGGAAGCACATCACGGGAGGTCGGGAGGTAGAGGAGAGCAATGCGTCAGTCCAGCAGATCTCAGAATGCTCCCGCGGGAGGGGCTGTCTCACTGTCTGTCTCCAAGCCTCAGTCTCTGCCTCCAAGTGCACATGAAACAACCTCCCTTGACCACGCTTGAGCCCAGAGGATCCTGAAGCTGTGGGCTGGGTTCTAAGGAAAACAGCCAGAATGTCTGACCTCCAGAATGGTGCTTCAGGTTGGTGACGACAAAGGATGCTCTACACAAGTCTACTTAGGTAAGCGGGAATCCATCCTTCCATGCTTCAGGTTGTCTGCTGGGGCACCTAGTTGAAGAGAACGATGGTATCAGGCTATTGGATCACTGGTAGAACATACTCCTTCCTATCCAGCCTCCTTTTCCTTGGCTGCCTCAGCTTCCATTTCTTCTCTTCTCAGTTCCCAACTGAACTCACTCCAGCATGGGGCATGGCTGTTCTCACACCACATTGCTTGTTATAGTCAGTGTCTGCAAAGGCAGAGATTGTAAAAGAAGGGAAGAGATACATGAAGGCACATGTTGTCCAAGTGTTGCACTCAATATGTCAGCAAAGTTGGAACACTCAGCAGTGGCCACTGATAAGGGGTCAGTATTCACTGCAAACCCAAACAAGGGCAATGCCAAAGAATGTTCAGTTCAGTTCAGTCACTCAGTTGTGTCTGACTCTTTGCGACCCCATGGACTGCTGCATGCCAGGCTATCCTGCCCATCACCAGCTCCTGGAGTTTACTCAGACTCACGTCTGCTGAGTTGGTGACGCCATCCAACCATCTCATCCTCTGCCATTCCCTTCTCCTTCCATCTTCAATTTTTCCCAGCATCAGGGTCTTTTCCATTGAGTCAGTTCTTTGCATCAGGTGGCTAAAGAATGTTCAAACTACCAAAAAAGTGTGCTTATCCACATGCTAGCAAGGTAATGCCCCAAATCCTTGAAGCTAGGCTTCAGATGTTTGTGAACCAAGAACTTCCAGATGTACTATCTGGGTTTAGAAAAGGCAGAGGAGCCAGAGATCGTATTGCCATCATTGGATCATAGACAAAGCAACGAAATTCCAGAAAAACACTTACTTCTGCTTTATTGACCACATGAAAGCCTTTGGCTGTGTGTACCACAACGAACTGTGGAAAATTCTTAAAGAGATGGGAATACCAGATCACCTTACCTGGCTCCTGAGAAACCTGTATGCAGGTCAAGAAGCAACAGTTAGAACCGGACATGGAACAACGGACGGTTCAAAACTGGGAAAAGAGTACATCAAGGCTGTATATTGTCACCCTGCTTATTAAACTTCTGGGCAGAGTGGAAATGGAAGTGTTAGCCAGTCAGTCATGTCTGACTGTTCACAGCCCCAAGAATTGTAGCCCGCCAGGGTCTTCTGTCCATGGAACTTTCCAGGCAAGAATACTGGAGTGAGGTGCCGTTTCCTCCTCCAGGGAATCCTCCCAACTCAGTGATTGAACTCAGGCTCTACTGCATTGCAGGCAGATTCTTTACCATCTGAGCCATCAGGGAAGTCCATACGCAAGCCCATATGTTGGATCATTGCTTTGTCTATGATCTCACGGATGTCGGCAATATGATCTCTGGCTCCTCTGCCTTTTCTAACTTTTCTAAACCCAGTTTGCACACCAGGCAGTTCCTGGTGCATATACTTCTGAAGCCTTGGAGGATTTGGGGCATTACCTTGCTAGTGTGTGAAGTCAGTGTTATTTTGTGGTAGTCCGAACATTCTTTGGCATCATGTAAAATGCTGGGCTAGATGAATCACAAGCTGGAATCAAGATTGCCAGGAGAAATATCAACAGCCTCAGATATGCAGATGACACCACTCTAATGACAGAAAGGGAAGAGAAACTAAAGAGCATCTTTATGAGGGTGAAGAGGAAACTGAAAAAGCTGGCTTGGAACTCAGCATTCAAAAAACTAAGATCATGGTATCCAGTCCCATCACTTCATGGTAAATAGAAGGGGAAAAAATGGAAACAGTGACAGATTTTATTTTCTTGGGCTTCAAAATCACTGTGGACAGTGACTTCAGCCATGAAATTAAAAGATGCTTGCTCCTTGGAGGGAAAGTTATGACAAAACTAGACAGCACATTAAAAGCAGAGACCTCACTTTGCTGACAAAGGTCCATATAGTCAAAGCTATGGTTTTTCGAGTAGTCATGTATGGATGTGAGAGCTGAACGGTTAAGAAGGCTGAGAACCAAAGAATTGATGCCTTTGAATGGTGGTGCTGGAAAAGACTCTTGACCGTCCTTTGGACAGCAAGGACATCAAACCAAAATTTCCAAATCATAAAGGAAATCAACCCTGAATGTTCATTGGAAGGACTGATGTTGAAGCTGATGTTCCAATAGTTTAGCCACCTGATGTGAAGAGCTGACTCATTGAAAAAGCCAGTGATGCTGGGAAAGATTAAGGGCAGGCGCAGAAGGGGGCAACAGAGGATGAGATGGTTGGATGGCATCACCCACTCAATGGACACGAGTTTGAGCAAACTCCAGGAGAGAGTGAAAGACAGGGAAGCCTGGCATGCTCAGTCCATGGGCTCACAAAGAGTTCATGGGGACACAGCATAGCAACTAAATAGCAGCAACCACTGCATCCGTGGGTTTAGGACCCCCGAGCAGCCCGGCCTAGAACACCGGGGGAGCCCAGCTTTTCTGCTGGCGTGGGAGTGGTATTGCTGGCGACGGTGATGCTGATCGCGGAAAACAGCAACAAAGGATGTGAACCACAGTATAACTCTAATAAAGGAAATCAAGTTGTGAATTCAGAGAACAGTTCATCTTAAAGAAGCAGTAGTTACCCCAGGAAGTCAATGATGGCTCAAAGCACAGACCACAAATAGACTGTAAAATGTAAACGATCTACTTCTGCAAGGCTGGTCTGTGACATCATAAATTGGTACAGTCCTTTTCAAGACTGTATCTGTTTAGCAACACATCTTAAGAGGCATAAAAATGTGCATGGACTTTCTGGGAATCTCACCTAAGGGGCTCATTTAAAGGCAAACACTGTGCTCTCTTCCCTCTGCCCATTGTTCCCTCTGATGCTTTCTCTGCTTTTGTCCACAGTGGCAGCTTCAGCTTCACCCCAAAGCTGCCACGTCTGGAATAGACATCTCTACCTTTGCCCTCAGGTCCTGTTCCAAACTAATGACTGACTGAGAAGTTTCCATATGAATGGATTTTTTTCACAAGACCAATTTTTTTCCAAAATGAGTCCCTGGCAGCCCTCCTCCTTGCTCTGACCAGGCTGCAACCTCAGTGCCCAGTCGGCCGCCCCCCCTGCGGTACCTTTGAATCCATCAGCAGCAAGGCCTCCTGTCCCACAGCCCTGCCTCCGCCAGGCTCTCCTCCTCCTGCCTGGACCCCGGGCGAGTGCCGGAGCTCCCTGCCTCCCATCCCAGCCACCGCAGCCAGGCCTCCACGTGATGTTTTCTTGACGCACAAAGCGTGTGCTTCCCTTTTCTACTCCAAACTGTCACTCTCACTTCTCTCTTCATGTAATTTCTATACAAAAAATAATAATAATAAAGGAAATCAAGGAAACCAAGTCATGAATTCAGAAACTAGTTCACCTTGAAGAAGGAATAGCTTCCCCAGGAAGTCAATGATGGCTCAAAGCACAGACCACAAATAGACTATAAAATGTAATAGCAAATAGTAAATGGAATATCCAAATCCCTTGATGTGGCGTCTAATGGCCTTTCTCAACCACTTTCCCCACAACATCCCTCTTGTGTTCCTTTATTAGGCCTGCTGTAACAAAGACCACAACTGGGGAGTTTAAACAACAGAAATTAACAGAGCTTAAACCACCCCATGCGAAGAGTTGACTCATTGGAAAAGACTCTGATGCTGGGAGGGATTGGGGGCGGGAGGAGAAGGGGACGACAGAAGGATGAGATGGCTGGATGGCATCACCGACTTGATGCACATGAGTTTGAGTGAACTCCGGGAGTTGGTGATGGACAGGGAGGCCTGGCGTGCTGCGATTNGACTCTGATGCTGGGAGGGATTGGGGGCGGGAGGAGAAGGGGACGACAGAAGGATGAGATGGCTGGATGGCATCACCGACTTGATGCACATGAGTTTGAGTGAACTCCGGGAGTTGGTGATGGACAGGGAGGCCTGGCGTGCTGCGATTCATGGGGTCGCAAAGAGTCAGACACGACTGAGCGACTGAACTGAACTGAAACCAACAACACCGTCTCAAGCAATCTTTATTTTAAAATGCTGTTGAACCAAATCTACACGATGGGGAAAGGATACTATCCTCGACACACGATGCTGAAAAAGCCAGATTGTTGTTTGCTTGCTAAGTCATGTCTGACTCTTTTGTGACCCCATGGACTGTCTATGGGATTTTTTAGGCAAGAATACTGGAGTGGGCTGCCATTTCCTTCTCCAGGGGATCTGCCCTGACCCAGGGATCCAACCCCATCTCCTCCTGAGTCTCCTGTATCACAAGCAGGTGCTTTACCAATGAGCCACTAGGGAAGCCATTGAAAATACCAGATATCCACATGAAAAAGAATGGTGTTTGAGCTCACTTTTAAGTATCTTTTAGTATCACATATAATTAATAATAATCCTTTATAAAGGTCTGTCTCTGTCTTTCTAATCAGCGAGTGGTCACTTCCTTCCCTGAGAAAGAATTTGGCTGGCTTTGTATTGTAGGTTGGATCATATCGTCTGCCAGATGGGCCACAAACACCTTCACAAAGGAGACCGCGCTACTAATACAGTCACTCGGAACAGAACACTTGAGCACCTCCTCAGGCCCAGCGTCATTCTTGGTAGTGGATGGTGATGCGTGGTGTGTGATGTGAAAGTGGCCTTTCAACATCCACGCCCTCTTCTTTCCAGTGTGGGAAGAAACAGAAAGCCTTCACTGCAGAGGCTGGAAAGGTGAGAACTCACGTTTTATAGATGCTCTGCCTGTTGGGAACCCAGATGCAAATTACAGCTCAGAAGTTCGATGTACTCATGAGTCAAAGGAAGAAGGTGAGTGGAGGCCATTGGTGATTCTGCTTCTTGGCCAATCCTGTAGTGAGACCAGGTGTGGAGACATGGATCTTAAGAGGTGGAGCAGTGGCAGCCTTCTTGGCTTCTTGAGGTGTCGTTTTCTTTAAGAGTAGCCCCTGTGACAGTCTCTAATTCCTCGTTTGTAGCCTTTAGCCTTTACGACAGAGCTGTGTGACCACTGCTTCCCTGTACTAAGTCTCTATCTGCTTGAAATATCTTGGTCTTGGTCTCTTTCATGGCACATTGACAATTACAGATGGTAAACAAAACTTGGTTTCAGGATCTCAGAGTTTGTAGTCAGGCATAAGAGGTTAAAACATGGAAAACACCTACCTAAGCATACACCAATAGGAGTGTTTCGGGGATGATGGTGTATTAACACCACTGAATAACTCACGAGGTCGCTCGTTGCTGTTCACTCCCTAAGTTGTGTCCTATTCTTTTACACGCCCATGGACTGCAGCCCTCCAGGCTCCTCTGTCCACGGGATTTCCCAGGCAAGAGTACTGCAGTGGGCTGCCATTTCCTTCTACAGAGAATTTTCCCGGCCAAAGGACTGAACTCACATCTCCTGCTTGGCGGATGGAATCTTTACCACTGAGCTACCTGGGAAGTCCCTGAGGTAGTTTAATGACACTAAAATTAATAAAAGTGAAGAAGAAGCACAAAATGTATTTTGATTGCTAGATAATGATTCTATAAATCAAAACATAAAATATTTATCATGATTATATACCTATATTAAGTTTGATACATGGATAACTATTATTAGTAAACAGAAAAATAAAATAATTTGTTTTGAATTGTGTAAATATAAGTGAAATTTTTATCCTCTGGAAGTTTCATTTAAAGATGATGGAAGGAAATTAGTTTGGTAAAAAATATAAGAAATACAGGGATTTTGTGGCAGGCTCCATAGGAAACTCATAAAGATGATTAAATGAACTGGACAATAAGGCAGAGGAGCCAGGCTGCAATTTAATTTTAGAGTTATATTAATGAAATGTTTGATATACTATTATACCTTTCATATATAAAACTGCTTCTCAACAATCAGCATATGCACCTATTGAACTGCTTTTCCAATTTATTCATGAGTAAATATATGTTCCATACACTAATCCAGCAAGTGCGTAATACTGGGTAAAGCAAATTTCTTCCTTGCCTTCACAGTGGCACTAACCAGCCTACATTCTAATAGCAGCGCGCAGTCCAATATATTCCCACCCAGATTTTATACAAAGAAAGCAGATCCCAGGGATGCTAAGGAATTTCCTAAAAGCATGCAATTCATTAGTGGCACACGTGGAATTAAATCTCAGCGTTCCCATCACATTCTCACCCCTTATAGGAAAAATAAATAAAGGGAGCTCCATTACAGGGAGCTCTTAGTTTAGAAATAAAGAAACTTCCCATTGGCAAAGGCTATTGAACACATTTCAAGTCACGCAGGGTGGAATTACTGGAAAATAAAATGGCTCACAAGGAAAAACACACGAAGGGAAAGAAAAAAATTTAAGAGAAGAAGCAAGAATGAAACAATGGAGTCTCATGCATTGATAACAGCTAGATGTATTAATTTAGCATTTATTGTTTTATTTCTTTTTATCTAGAGGGTAGGGAAATAATTGCAAATTTGTAAACATGCAAACATATTTTATTATTTAAAAATCCCTATGGCATTTCCTTATCTGGGAGTCCAAGGGAAACGACAGAATATTTCTTCTCTCCTTGGAAGTAGGTTAACATACTACATGTTTCCTCGACATAATGCAGAAACATTTTAATGCAAAATCACAAGGACCCCAGAGTTATAAGAAACATCTGGTCAACCAAACAATAGCTCCTATTACATCCATGCTCTGTATCCATCACTGGATGTCAAATCCAGCCCCTAAAAGCAGCATGAATGAATGGAAACCTCTCTGGGCTGAGCAACACCAAAAGATGGGGAAGTTTCCTTAGAGGGCTGTGCTGTAGCTGGGACTGGAAAAAGGAACAGCTGAACAAAGTTCTTTGTGCCACGAGGCTGTACCTCATCCCTCAAGCCCCGACTCACAGCTGCCCATGAACCAAGAAGGCAAAGATCTCCGTGCCTGTGAAGGTTCTTGGTCTATAGCCTGGCAGGCCCCTGGGAGCCAGGGCTTCTAGACTGAAAATTCTCTTTGCCCCCTAAACCAGAAGTCTCAAACTGTAGGTCACTAGCTAAACATAGCCTGTGGGTACTTTTGTTGGTTTGTTTTGATATTTATTTATTTGGCCACACTGGGTCTTGGGCTTTTCAGGTGGTACTAGTAGTAGAGAACCCACCTGCCAATGCAAGAGACATAAGAGACCTGGGTTCAATCCCTGGGTCAGGAAGATTCCCTGGAGGAGGGCATGGCAATTCACTCCAGTATGCTTGTCTGGAGAATTCCGTGGACAGAGGAGCCTGGTGGCCTAGAGTGTGTGGGGTCACAAAGAGTCAGACACGACTGAAGTGGCCCAGCAGAGCTCAGAACTGGGTCTCAGTTACGGCATGTGGGGTCTTTCATTGCAGCATGTGGGATCTAGTTCCCTGACCAGGGATCAAGCCTGAGTCCCCTGCATTGGGAGCTGGAATCTAAGCCACTGGATCACCAGAGAAGTCCTATGCAGACGTGCTTTGTTCAGCTTAATCAAAGTTCACAATCAGATTGATTATTGGCATTTTAAAATTGAGAATTCCGCACAAACATTTCATTTCCGGGCTTCTTGTGGAAAGGTGAAAGAAGCGGTACCCTGGTTCTCTCTCCTAAGAGACAACAACAGCTGGAGCTGGAGGGGATCTGTCCTCTTTGGATAGGAAACCCCACCATTCCCTGTCGCCCTCCCCAACACTGAGGTTAACACTGGCCTTATAGCCATTCCATTACTTTATGTGCCAGATTCCACTAAGCCTTGGAGTTTGCAACCTCTCTATTCCTCTGTCGCCAAAATTTCTTGCTGCATCTAGTCACCACATCTTGTGAAAAGATCCAGTCTTTATATTCAGTGTTGAACAAAATATATGATCAAAAGGGCAAACCTTGCTTCATAACCTTGAAGTTCTTCCCCATACAGAGTCTCAATTTTCTCATCCATGAAATGGAGTAGATGTTCCAGATACTTACTTTCTGAAGAAGGAATGAGAATGTTTCGCTTCAGTCATGTCCAGCTCTTTGCAATCCTATGGACTGTAGCCCATCAGGCTCCTCTGTCTATGGGATTCTCCAGGCAATAATACTGGCGTGGGTTGGCATGCCCTCCTCCAGGGATCTTCCCCACCCAGGGTTTGAACTCATGTCCCTTGTGTCTCTTGCATTGGCAGGCAGGGTCTTTACCACTAACACCATCATTTTCTGAAGCCCTTCCTGATTCCAGCATTCTATAGACTTACCCACTTCACAGTTCCCCATTTCTACCCATTCACTCTGCTAAAATTCAAAAGCATTAACACTGGATTTCCTTCCCTTTCTCCTATGTTCAGCATTAGTTGAAATCTTTCAATTACTTTAAAGGAGTCCCAAATTGTCAGTGACAGCACACTGCTCTTGTAGACAACCAAGATGACGTCTTGAACGAGGAAGCTTCTTGAACCCTCTCACTATCTACCAGACAGGAGGCTACCATAGGCACAAAAAGGTTCCCCAGCCTACCAAGTACTGCATTTCGGACTCTTTTGTTGACCATGATGGCTACTCCATTTCTTCTAAGGTATTCCTGCCCACAGTAGTAGATATAATGGTCATCTGAATTAAATTCACCCAATCCAGTCGATTTTAGTTCACTGATTCCTGGAATGTTGACGTCCACTCTTGCCATCTCCTGTTGGACCACTTCCAGTTTGTATTGATTCATGAACCTAACATTCCAAGTTCCTATGCAATATTGCTCTTTACAGCATTGGACCTTGCTTCTGTCACCAGTCACATCCACAACTGGGTGTTGTTTTTGCTTTGGCTCCATCCCTTCATTCCTTCTGGAGTTCTTCAGTAGCAAATTGGGCACCTACCGACCTGGGGAGTTCATCTTTCAGTGTCCTATCTTTTTGCCATTCATGGGGTTCTCAAGGCAAGAATACTGAAGTGGTTTGCCATTCCCTTCTCCAGTGGACCACATTCTGTCAGACAAATTAATTTGTCAACAAAGGTCCGTCTAGTCAAGCCTATGGCTTTTCCGGTAGTCATGTATGGATGTGAGAGTTGGACTATGAAGAAAGCTGAGCACCGAAGAATTGATGCTTTTGAACTGTAGTGCTGGAGAAGACTCTTAAGAGTCCCTTGGACTGCAAGGAGATCCAACCAGTCCATCCTAAAGGAGATCAGTCCTGGGTGTTCATTGAAAGGACTGATGTTGAAGCTAAAACTCCAATACTTTGGCCACCTGATGCAAAGAGCTGACTCATTTGAAAAGACCCTGATGCTGGGAGGGATTGGGGGCTGGAGGAGAAGGGGAAGACAGAGGATGAGATGGCTGGATGGCATCACGAACACAATGGACATGAGTTTGGGTAAACTCCGGGAGTTGGTGATGGACGGGGAAGCCTGGCGTGATGAGGTCCATGGGGTCACAAAGAGTCGGACATGACTGAGCAACTGAACTGAAGTGAACTGAACCTACCAAGAAGCTCTCCTGCAGGACCAGTGGGTCTTATGAAGAGGCCAGGGATCTGATGGGCCTGAGAATTGAGCTTTCTTTTCTTCTTTGAAATTCATTTTCTATGTTCAGGTCAGAGGCAGCTTGACCTAGAGAAACGGAGTCTGAAAGCCCTTTCATATGAGTTCCAACAACTTCCATCCTTCACTAAGGCAGTCAGTCCACCCAGAGCTCCACCATGGAGCCCAGGGCCCGGGCTCTCATTCAAGGCACTGGGAGGGGGAGGCAGAAAGAAGATGTCTGGATTTCCCTCATGGCCCAGTAGATAAGGGTCTGCCTGCCAATGCAGGAGATATGGATTTGATTCCTGGTTAGGGAAGATTTCATAAGAACACAGAGCGACTTAACTCGTGCACAACCTCTGAGCCTGTGTGCTGCAACTGCTGAAGCCCAAGCACCCTAGTCTGTTCTACCACAAGAGAAGCTACTGGAATGAGAGCAGTAGCGGCTTGCTGCAGCCGAGAAAGCCCACAGAAAGCAACAAAGACCCAGCACAACCAAAAGTTAAATACATAAGTAACAAAAAACAAAGAAAGAAGGTCGAGCCACCCTTCTTGCAGTACTTTTAGGGAGGCTGCGAGAGGGAAGAAAGTTTCCATGGAATATCACAGGTGTGTTTTGCCTCACGCAGAAACATTTTTCTGGCAAGATGTCCTTGACTTCTTTCCCTTCCCCAAATCCCCAAGAGTACAACACAGCCTGCAGCTTGCTACCAGTTCTGCTGCATGTGGTAAATGTGAGCCAAAAGGTATAATTCCCAAACACACAGCAGAATAGATCTCCTTTCTGTGGAATGAATTTATGTGATCATCACCCAGCTCAAGTCTGTTTTACATGACTCTGTAACACATGGTTCTACTAGGAATTAAAAATGAAGCCAAAATGCTTCCAATTAAATGTGGTATGGAATGAGAACATGCTTATTTTCAACACACACACAAAGCCTAATGAGAAGGTTGGAAATCGAGCTTTTGAATTTCTATATACTAAGTGTTGCAGTGTAGAGTGATGATCACAGTATACAGTAAAAGGAAATAACAAAACAGAAACAGTTTGTTTTTTGTCTCCAGGAATCACTCTAAATAAGAGTGGGTGAGGCAATTGCTATCAAGTACAGAAAATAAAAAGTTTCTAAATATTGATTTCAACTCATGGACTATATTAGATCAAATTTTTTCTTTCCTCAAGTTATTTTTTCTTGGGAAAAAAATGTATAAACTCTTTTGTGACTCTCTTGCAAATAAAAATGCTTGCAGTATACATTTTATCTGCTGAAGCTATCAGTAACATTTGGGCTAAAAATGATTTATTTCTCTTGTGCCTTCAGATCTGCTTGCTTGAGCGTCTCTGTTATACATTTTCCTTCAACAAATCTCTGGATCGTCAGGCTTCATGGTTGCTTCTGGAGAGGAAAAAAAAAAAAAAAAAGTACAAACATCTAGCTTGACATTTGAGTTACATCATAAAATAATACCTATCCCAGGGTCCTTTGGCTTTAAGAGAAAGTCGAGTTGAACACAAGCCAGGAGCCAACTGACAATGAACTCAAGACAAGACAATTCTCTCCTGTTTTGCCAATTTAATACCATTGTTACATGGTAGAAATTAGAGTCCTCGCTCAGCAGACGAGCTCTGTGTTAAAGAAACAATCAGGTGTGCAGGTGGGGAGTGATCCCACTTGGATCTTCATCAGTGAAACGAACATATTGAGTGAGATTATCTCAAATGTCACCTCAAGCCTGGAGGCTCCTTCACTCTGGCTATTTCCCTAATGTCCTCACAATCTGAAAGGAATTAATCCACCTTCCCTGCTACTGAAATTAGTTTCCTGAGTATTTCACTAATCTTCCCATCAACAATAGATGTGCTTCTCTAAATTAAGAAATCTTATCTTTAATACCCCCAATTTTCCCATTTCTTTCATTTTTCTATGAAGTTTTTTGTTTTTTTTTAATGCAGACTATGTTTAAAGCCTTTATTGAATTTTTTTATGCACTGCTTCTGTTTTATGTTTTGTTGGTTTTCTTTTTTTTTGGCCTTGAGGCATGTGGGATCCAAGCTCCCCAAGCAGGGATTGACCTTGTGCTCCTTGCAAGGCGAGGTCATAACCCTGGACCAGACGGAAATCCTCACGTTTCTTCCCTTTTAGGCAAAGACCTATTTTGTGTGAAGTTTCTTGGTTTCTCATAGGAGTAGATAATAAAACTATATAAATCTAGAGGAATTGTATTTTTAATAGAATATTAAATTTTTATTTTAACCACTTTGTGAAGAATTTGGTTTTGTTTGTGTTTAGTAGTTAAGTCATGTCCAGCTCTTTTTTGACCCCATGGCGTGGCCTACCAGGCTCCTCTGTCCATGGGATTTCCCAGGCAAGAATACTGGAAGGGTTACTACTTCCTACCCCCAGGGCATCTTCCTGACCCAGGGATCAAACCCATGTACCCTGCGTCTCTTGCATTGGCAGGTGGATTCTTTACCACTGAGCTACCAGGGAAGCCTTGTGAAGAATAGTAAAGATACAATAATTGTTTACCCTCTTGGGCCAAAATGATCTTGTGTGGGAACCTCATGGGAAACACGGGGGTGCCTATGAGGGAAATACCAGGGCGGTCCATACTCTTCTTCAATAACCCACACTGTGAACAGTGATTAAGGAGAGACTATGGATACGACTTTGCTGAACCTTTCTAAGATCATGGCTGGAATTTTTCATGGTGTCAAGGAGCAGAACTCTCTCAAGTCCCACAAGTAAGACTGCTCTTGAGAGAGTGGGCTATGATTGATCCCACCAGCTTGGGCACTGGTTCCCTGGGTGTCCTGGAACCAGCTATCTCACACCACTTGGCTTGTTCCTTCACCCACAAGATGGCCATAGTGATATCACCCGCCTCCTGTGGGGTTAGAGTGCAGCTTCAATGAGGAATCATACTCAAAGTCCTTGGGCTGGTGCTCTGCATGCAGTGAGCAGAATTTCAGAATCTATCACTAACTAACCTTGGAGGAGCAAGGTCTTAGAAACCTCCTTTAAAGAGCCCATTTTCTTCTCCGACCTTAAAACAAAGTCCAGGGAGAGCTCCCAGTCTTACAGATCAAATGTCAATAGCATCATGAGGATCTTTATAGATAACGTAAGAGGCTTTTTGAGAGGGCTGTTTGTTAGTCACATTTTAAGTCTAATAATAACATTAATAATTATTCATGGTGGTAGAAGTAATCAGGAAGGCAACTGATTGCTAGTGCTCTCAGAAAGGACACATCAAGGCTGTGATGTGATTTGCATTAACTTGGTTGGTTGGAATCAAGCACCAGAAACCACTGAATTGCTAAGAGGATGAAGCGAATGGGGATGAATGTTTGGAATCCACAGGGAGAGTGATGCCAAGAGACCCACTTCTGTCTACGCTCAGACTGCCCTTTTGTGACATTGAGTCTTGGTTCATCCCTAAGACCTAGATGTCTGGGCTTTTGATTTTTCTAAGAGATCTCCCTCTGCCTCATACATTCATCCCTCCATTGTGCATCATTCACTCATTTGTTCCCTCATTCACTCAGTACTTACCAACCCTCTAACCACACATCAGGGCTTATATTAAGTGCTTGGAAAACAATGAAAATCAGAGCATACTTGACCCCTGTCTTACAGGAGAGCTTACCCCTTCAGAAGACTGACATTACAAATAAAAATTACATAGATAAAAACAGAGCTACAGATTGCAATAAACATTATCGAGAAAAAGCACAAGGACCATGAGGATTCCAGGGGGACTGGTTTCTGAAGGGGATCAGGGAAGGCTGCTCTGAGGAGTGACTCTGAACTTGAAACCTGAAGAAAGAGTAGATCTGGGCAGGAAAATCCTGCAGGAGGACCATTCTAGGCAGATAAACTTCCCAGGCAGAGAACCTGGTGGGGTTTCTTCAAGGAGCTGGAAGTTGTCAAATGTATGGGGCTTAGGAAAGGAGCAACAATGTCTGCAGACAACCAGGTGGGGCCTTTAGAACAGGACATGGGTTTGTGGCTTTGGGCTTTGCCTAGAAAATCCCATGGATGGAGGAGCCTGGTGGGCTGCAGTCCATGGAGTTTCTATGAGTCAGGCACGACTGAGCAACTTCACTTTCACTTTTCACTTTCACGCATTGAGGAAGGAAATGGCAATCCACTCCAGTGTTCTTGCCTGGAGAATCCCAGGGATGGAGGAGCCTGGTGGGCTTCCGTCTATGGGGTTGCACAGAGTCAGACACGACTGAAGTGACTTAGCAGCAGCAGCAGCAGTGATAAAGAATCTGCCTGCCAACAGGAGACTCAGGTTCGATCCCTGGTCAGAAAGATCCCGTAGAGAAGGAATGGCTACGCGCTTCAGTGTTCTTGCCTGGGGAATCCCATGGACAGAGGAGTTTCGTGGGCTATAGTCCGTGAGATCTCAAAAGAGTCAGACATGACTTAGCAAACTAAACAATAAAAACAGGGGTTTGTGGTTTTATCTTCAGTATAAATAGAAATGAAAACATATGTTCACACAAAAACTTGTTTATGAATGTTGATAGCTACAGTATTCAGAAGAGCTGAAAGATGGAAACAAACCTAAGATTCATTAACTGACAAATGGATTTAAAAGGCAGTATATTCAGACAATAAGCTACTCTTATTGTTTAGTCACTAAGTCATGTCCAGCTCTTCTGCGCTCCCATGGACCATGCCTGCCAGGCTCCTCTGTCCATGCGATTTCCCTGGCAAGAATACCAAAGGGGTTTTTCTCCAGGGGATCTTCCAGGGATCAAACCTGTGTTCCCTGCTTGGCAGACAGATTCTTTACCATTGAGCCACTAGGGAAGTCTAATAATAAAATATTATCTGGCAATAAAAAGGAATAAAGTAGTGACTCAGGCTACAGGATGCGTGAACCTTGAAAATAATATGCTAAGTGTCAGAAGCCAGTCACAAAAGCTCACATATCTTATGATTTCACTTCTATTGTGTCCGGAATATGTGTCTAGGTCAGGGTGTGCACTTGGGTTTTCTTCAAACAGTAGGGGTTTTCTTTTGGGGAATGATAAAACTGTTCTAAAATTGTGGCAATGGTTGCAGAACTGCCTTTTTAGTAAACAACCGAGTTGTTTAAATGAGTGGATTCCATGTGAATAATATCTCAATAACGCTGCTACTTTTTGAAAAAGAACATTAAGGCCTAAATGCCTCCGGACATTTTCATTTGAAGAGAAAAACAATGGGAAACTCAGAAATGATAAATGAGCAAAAGTCATATTTAGACTTTCTCTTCTCTTGTTAAGGAGCCTTTAAATATTTTGTTCTAAATCTCATGTCTACCAAGTGATGCAGTTAGGGGGGCTGCGGTTGGACACAAAGATCACAGCTGTCCAAGGTCAAAGCTGGAGCCCTTGACTAGAGTCACACCCATCTTCCAGGGTATTGTGGCTTCCTCCAGGGCCATGTGTACCATTGGGCAGTTTGACCAGGGGACGATTTTGCCCAGCCAAGTGGTCAAGTGAAGTCTAAATCC
Source organism: Neotragus pygmaeus (assembly GCA_006410875.1). Classification (NCBI taxonomy): domain Eukaryota; kingdom Metazoa; phylum Chordata; class Mammalia; order Artiodactyla; family Bovidae; genus Neotragus; species Neotragus pygmaeus. The sequence goes on along the minus strand of SJYV01039606.1, from coordinate 1,871,683 downwards.
CCTCCCAAACTCTGCCCACCAAGCCCTGACGTGCCTGGCAGAAGAAGGGACCCTTGTTTCAGATCTCATTTGCTCACGGTGCAATAAAACGTTTCTGTTTCATTCTTAGTTACCTTACCCAGTAAAGACCGGTGAGCACCTTCAAGCGAAAGTCTCCAGAGATGCAAATATCACCCAATGCATTCCCCTCATGTAAACATTCAGCATTCATGCATTTTGGGGTCACTTTCTAGTACACCACTTGAATAATTATTTTTAAAATATCTGATGATTCTTTTATGTGGATTAGTCTAAACTGAGCTAAGTAGGAGTAGCAGCAGCATTAGACACTCAGTTGTATCTGACTCGTTGCAACACCATGAACTGTAACCTGCCAGGCTCCTCTGTCCATGGGATTTCCTAGGCCAGAATACGGAATGGGTTGCCATTCCTCCTGCAGGGGATCTTCCTGACCCAGGGACTGAACCCACATCTGCTTTGCAGGCGGATTCTTAACCATCTGAGCTACCAGGCAAGCCCCTGAAGCAAGCTACTTCATCACTAGTGTAAGCAGAAATCTTAGCTCATGTTTTCTTAAATCTCCAAATATTAGAACAAAGCCCTCGAAAAATTGTTGTCATACTAGATATTCTGAGCAGTAGTCACTGGGTTTCCAGGTTTCACACTTAAATAAACACTGAGCCCTGTCGGGTTTTTAACCATCAGGTAGATTTTCTAAGTGAGGCGTTCATTTTTGGCTGTGGCGGGCCTTCCTTGCTCTGTGCAGGCTTTCTCTAGTTGCAGAGGGTGGGGGATACTGCAGCTGTTGTGTGTGGGCCTCTCACTGTGGAGGCTTCTCGCTGCAGAACACAGGCTTCAGGCTCCTGGGCTTGAGTACCAGTGGTGCACAGGCTTATTTACCACACGGCACGTGGAATCAATCCCACGTCCTCCGTTTTGGCAGGCAGATTGTTAACCACTGGAAACCACCAGACCGCCAGGGAAATCCCCAGATAGATTTTTAGATGCTATGTCATGTTTATTTAATTATGCATAAGACTTTCATGCTATGTCACGTTTATTTAATTATGCATAAGACTTTCTTAGATTAATTAGACAGAGACTTTCTTTGCCATAAACTTTGTGTTTACTACCTTTGTTTAATTTCCTATTGGGTTATCTTTCTTGCATTTATTTTATGAGCTTTCTGTAAATTAAGGAAATTGGCCCTTAATTGGCCGTGTCACAAATATTTCCTCCCAGTTTGTCATTTGCCTTTTGACATTACTTGTCGTGTCTTATCACACTGAAATTATAATTTTGAAAGTGATGGAACTTTTCAATATTCTTTCATGTCTTTGAGTTCCATTCCTTGCTTAAGAAGGGTTTCCACACAGCAAGATTATATAAAAATTCATGTGTAGAGGGTTTATGTCGTTTATGGCTTTATTTCATTTTATTGTATTTATGCTTTACTCTCCAATCTATTTAGGCCTGATTATGATATTAGAAGGAGAAGGCGATGGCACCCCACTCCAGTACTCTTGCCTGGAAAATCCCATGGATGGAGGAGCCTGGTGGGCTGCAGTCCATGGGATTGCTGAGGGTCAGACAGGACTGAGTGACTTCACTTTCGCTTTTCACTTTCATGCATTGGAGAAGGAAATGGCAACCCACTCCAGTGTTCTTGCCTGGAGAATCCCAGGGTCGAGGGGGCCTGGTGGGCTGCCGTCTATGGGGTTGCACAGAGTCAGACACGACTGAAGTGACTTAGCAGCAGCAGCAGCATGATATAAGAAGTAAATAGAACTCTCTCTCTTACTGTCTTTCTATAGGCCAGTCTATAGTTTTGTTACACTTTTGAATGAATCATCTTCTCTTCCTCTACTTAGTTGACATGCTTACCTATATTATATTATAAATTACCTTCTGAGTTTGTTTCTCTTGTTCATCCGCTGCTCTATTCCACTGTATTGTCCTTCTTTTTTCAGGGCAAAATTAGATTCAATAATGGGACTTGATTTAACATGTTAACATCTATTAGACTCATCTTAAGAAGCAATTGCTTTAAATGTATTCTGCTCTAACAGTCCGCTTCTGTGAACATCTTTCTGCACCTGTTTACTAATTATGGCCATTACGGTGATCTGGTTGCAGCAAGTGCCAGCTCCCTGCTGACAGTGTTCACATGGCAACATCGAAGATCCCCTGGAGGAGGAAATGGAAACCCACTCCAGGGTTCCTGCCTGGGAAATGCCATGGACAGAGGAGCCTGGTGGGCTACAGTCCACAGGGCCACAAACAGCAGGCCACAACTGAGCGACTAAGCACCGAAATAATATCAATCATGTTTACCAATTCCATTTTTAAAAGTGTATCAAGGTAAATTCATATACTATAAAAATTAGACCTATTCAGTTGTAACAAGTGATCCTTACCAAAGTTCAACCGAAAATAATTTTAAATGATAATAAATTCATTCACTGAGTAAATGAATACACAGATGACCTACAAACCTATAAAGCAAAGTACAGTATGCTGAAAATTAGAATCATAGAGTGAAAAATATCTTTTAAAGATTGCAAACTTAAAAACAATATTGAGTTTTATGTGTATTTAGGAGACCTCATTTCATTCCAATGCAAGATGCTTGCTCACATTTATTTATTCAGATGCAAAAGCATTCCTGCTACAGAGGATAACTGCTGCTGCTGCTGCTGCTGAGTCACTTCAGTCGTGTCCGACTCTGTGCGACCCCATAGACGGCAGCCCACCAGGCTCCCCCATCCCTGCGATTCTCCAGGCAAGAACACCGGAGTGGGTTGCCATTTCCTTCTCCAATGCATGAACGTGAAAAGTGAAAGTGAAGTCGCTCAGTCGTGTCCGACTCTTCGTGATCCCATGGACCGAAGCCCACCAGGCTCTTCCATCCACGGGACTTTCCAGGCAAGAGCATTGGAGTGAGAGAGTGGGAAACACACAGCTCAATTAGTTTTAAACATCCACAGAAATTTTACTTTTCAATGAAATCTACGTCTTGGTAGGATGAGTGAAAATACGAAAGTTAAAAGGAATTGCAGATCAAACAAAATAAATAAAAGTACATATTGAAAACTGAGAAGGATGTGAGTCATTTTTCCTGTTGCTATTTAATATTTTTCACTGACATTCCAGCCCAGCCCCAAGAGAAAGTGAGGCAGGGTTTCAATAGCAGCAAATAAAATGCAATAAACGCATAAGAAAATATTAAGAAACCAATTCGGTCTTGCAAAGGAGATAAACAGCTGAGACTCTGTGAAACTAAGGAACCAAAATGCCAAGCAATAGACATAATTTTTTGAAACTATGTGTGCACACATACATTTATGCATATGCAAATGTGTGTCTGTGCATATGTCTGTTTTTATAGACATATATGTATGTTTTAAAAAACATGTGTTTATGCATATATTTTTAGTTTGAACTACTATTGCTTTTTAAAATGGTACTTGACACTATGTTTTCACTGAAACGTATATTATCTACTTTCTTAAAATGCCATTTACCATAATTTTATCAGCCTGCTGATGCTACCACAATACAACTTAAAAACATAGAAAATATTTAACAATAGTAGAGACTCAATGGCATCATCAGCTCAATGGGCATGAGTTGATTAAGTGAAGGACAGAGAAGCCTGGCATGTTGAAGTTCATGGGATCACAGAGTTGGGCATGACTTAGTGGTTGCACCACAGCAGGATGATGGCTAGGTATAGATTTTCTTTACTTTTTCAAAAAAAAAAAGAAGAAGAAGAAGCTTATGTCAGGAATGGAAGCCAAATTACTGACTCATAAACTTTGAAATACAGAAAAATGTTTGAGTCATTTTCTTATACAATAGGTCACAAGTCACCTGTAAATGGTAATTTAGATAAGTGTCTGTAAAAGTCCACAAAAAAGAAATCAATGTCCCTGAAGGGTACCAGGTGGCAGTGACAACCTACTCACCCACATAAAATACGTTTCCAAAGATGCTGAGAATTACCCATGGAGGAAATGCTAGCGGAAGCCTTTGTATTGCATGTCATAAAGGGAATGTCACAAGAAGGAAACGCCCACCGCAAGGGCAGCTGTGTGCGTGTTACTTGGAGGGAAGAAGAAGGAACAGGAAAAGAAAAAGAGAAAATGGGTGTTAGCTGACAGTGAGAGGTGAGTTAAAGGCATCCTGGCTGCCAGAAATGACCCCATCAAAAGACGATCACTTCCCCTGGCTGATTTTGGAGAGTAGGAGCAGAGAGAGCCGTTCAATCCGCAGGAGCTGGGAATTCTGAAACTGGCAACATTCATCAGCTCCTGTGTATGTCCGAGTCCTGTCTGTTAAGGTGAGTCTCCCTCCTCCCGGAAACCCCTCTGAAATCAGAGTGCTTTACCAGGCACTACTGTTTTCTTCTTTCCCCACTTGTTGTTACTGTTTAGTCGCTCAGTCGTGTCCTACTCTTTGCGACCCAATGGACTGCAGCTCACCAGGCTCCTCTATCCGTGTGACTTTCCAGGCAAGAGTACTGGAGTGGGTTGCTGTGCCCTCCTCCAGGTGATCTTCCCGACCCAGGGATAGAACCTGAGTCTCCTGCATTGCAGGCAGCTTCTTTACCACTGAGCCACCTGGGATGCCCTTTCCCCCCTTATTATAGGGTTACTCATAAAACATAAGGGAGACTGGCACCCAACAGAGTGATATGAGTGCCACTGACACGGGGCCACGTGAAGAATGAAGAATGCACGTTCTGTCCAGGGTTCTCTATGATGAAGCTGAGTAACAATGAGACATCAACACCCTGGAACTTGAAGAGGCTTCTAGAACGTCCACTCCTACACCTCTCCTATTTCCAAAGGTCATGGAGAAAGAAATGGGCTTCTTCCTGGTGGCTCAGATCTTAAAGAGTGAGCCTGCAGTGCGAGAGACCCAGGTTCATCTCTGGGTTGGGAAGATCCCCTGGAGAAGTGACTCTCTGCTCCCAGTATTCTTGCCAGGAGCACTCTATGCACAGAGGAGCCTGGTGGCCTATAGTCCATGGATTCACAAAGAGTTGCGAGAGACTTGAGAGAGAGAGCGAGAGAGAAAGGAATGCCACTGCTTGGCCCCGGAGCTTGCAGCCAGCCCCGAGCATCCTCCTGGACCACTGTCTCTGAGGCGTCCAGCATCCTTTCTGTCCTGCTTCCATGTGGGTGGCTCAGTCCTGCCTGGTGAGTTCAAACCTGATTGGCAGAGAATTCCAGCAGAGATATGAGTTAGTGCAAGCGTGAAGTTTTCACAGGACAAGGGCCAGCTGGGTGGAGTGGGGTGGGAGGAGTGAGGAGGAGGACGTGCCAGATAAAGCCTGAAGTTGTTTCCCGGAAGCTGCATGACGGAGATGCCAGGCCCGTTGGGAACTCGACTGGACCTGCTTCGTGTCTGCTTAGCACCAGCATTTCAGAGACATCTCCTCGGTCATGACATGCCTGGGCTGTATATTTTAATCCCTGTATTTGATTAAACATTGATCATAATGCATCACTTCATGATGTTTCATGAAATGGGAATTCTGCAGTTACCTCTGAAAAATGTTTATGACCATCCTTTGCAGAGGAATTGATCATATGGTGGTTTACTAGCCTGGAAGACGAATGGCTTGCGTGGCACCATATCTTGAACATCGAGGGCTCAGAGAACCCGTGATTTAATGAAAGTGCCTCTGGATAACAGCCAGCCACACAGTGTCCTGCTCCATCTAGAAGATAAAACACAGGGCTCACCTGGCGAAGTGCTTTCTACTTTCATGGTATACACAACTGTAGAATCGTGAGGTTCATTCGATCCCTAGAAGATATACCTTTTGGATTCTTACGTCCTCCATTTGTATCAAGGTTAAACCATAGCATTACTCAACTGGTATAAAGTACATGACCGATTCTGACTTGAGAATAAGAAGACTGGGAGAAGTTGAAGTTTAAAACTCTGTTATGGTGTTTTTAAAAAGGCCATCTTATCCCCTAAAGACTTGTGTAGGAGGATGCTAAAGGTTTCGTTTATTTAAGTCTTCAATTTCCCAGTGCCAAGGGGTGGGTGGGCCCTCCAGGCACAGGCAAGGCTAGGCTTTTCTGCAGAGAGCACGTCTGTGGCTCCTCACATTTGACATTTACAAACAAGCACGTCATTTATATGGATTTGATCATTATACGTGGTTTCTGCTTTCCATTTTTAATAGAACCATAGATTTCTGGAATCAGAGCGTAATGAACGAATTACAAATCTATGCACCTCTCAAGCGATTTCAGCCCTGATGTGACTTCTAAGCTGTGAATTCTTTACTTGTGACTTTTCTATTTGCATATCTGTTCAAAACCAAATGATTAAAAAGGAGCTGTCAAGGTTGATAGGCCTAAAATTAGGCGCGCCTGTTCATTTTGCATGTACACTCTCATATAGATGTCTCTGCTTCCTTTTTTTTTTTCTCTGAAACTTCAATGAAGAGTTGAAACTGTATATTGACGATTTGGGACATTTTACTTCTTAAAAAAATATGTTTTCAGAAAGAATCGTTAACAGCACTTTAATCGAACAACGGAAAACCACTCCACTTTATAAGGTGGTGATACTGTTCAGTCACTAAGTTGTGTTTGACTCTGCAGCTCCATGAACTGCAAGAAGCTAGGCTTCCCTGTCCTTCACCATCTCCTGGAACTTGCTCAAACTCTTGTCCATTGAGTCGATGATACCATCCAACAATCTCGTCCTCTGTTGCCCCCTTCTCTTTCTACCCTCAATCTTTCCCAGCATCAGGATCTTTTCCAAAGAGTCTGCTCTTCACAGGTGTACAAGACACATTTTAAAACATAGTTTAAGGGAAGAGTAAATTTCTACCAACACAAATCCCTCTCCGATGACTTCAGTCTAAGAAAAACATAGCAGCAATCTCTTACATTAAGGCTATGACACATCTGTGAAAACACACATTTTAACACTTCCCTTTAAACCTGTAAAATGCATTCTGACAACATCATCCTTCACAGTAATTTCACATACATTTGGGATCACTGCCTAGGACTCCAGGGATGCTGCACTAAACCTGGGAGCATGCATGCTTTCCAGTTATGCCTCCGATAAAATCAGAACCAGAAGGATCCAGTCTGGTTTTTGACAGCTGTTTCATCAGTTACTGTACAGGACACATGATACAGCCGTTGATTTTTTTTTTTTTTTCCTGAAAGCAGTAGCTTTGTAAGGGGCCGAACAATGCACATCCACCTTGCTTCAGCAAAGACTAAGCCCATGACCTTCTTTTTCAGAAACAACACTGTTATCAACTAAAGCATCGTCAGTGCTTGTTACAGAGCTGGAGAGCCTTCCTGGAGATTCAATCTGCTGTAGCTTCTGGCAAAATTACACTCAAGCACATTATAGGAAGTTAATACCACAAAGGTTCAAAGGTGGTTTGGGCTGTTCATTCCGAACTGGAACTATCCTTTGTAATTAGTAACCTGATCACCTCTGCACTTAAAAGAAGGGACTTGGAAAATAAAACGGTGATTCCTTCAACGCAGATTCTAGGCCCCAGGTTAACTTCTTGAAAGCATGTTCATTCATCCTGCTTTGACTTCATGGGAAGCCCTGGTTCTTTTGCCCTCTGAGTGATTAGTTGCTGACAGCTGGAGTCCTGCCATCTGGGGTGTCGGCTCACCAGCCAAGAGCAGTGCTCACTGTGAATGATTAAACTGTGTCCTGTTCAAGCCTCCCGGTCTCAGGTTTTCTGTGTCATCAGTGAAGGTGAACTGAGGATTGAGTTATCTGGGCTAGCTCTTTGCTGGGGCGGGGGAGCTGCTCATTAGGGACAAATGCTGTAATGAACCCCCAGAGGTTTAGTGCTTGGGAGCCAGTGTCAGCCGCTTCCTTAGAGCCAGAGGGTGTCCTCTAACCTGCACCCCTGCAGTGCTCTGCAGAGACTCAGATGGAGAATCTTTCCCTAAAGCACAAGGGGGATTGTCTTTCCATTCATTTCCTCCTCTGCAACACTCAAGTGTCTGGGAAATTACACCTTGCCGTAACCAAAGATCACAGACACTCAGCCAGTACACTTTTGGTTCCCACACATAGTTATTCACCTGTTACTTAATATGGTAAGATAAGCTTTGAGTCTTGACTCAGAGAGGTCTCGATCTAATGCCTAGACTAGCTGTTTTACAGGCAAGAGGTCAGAAGCTCTGGTTTCAACCATTGCTTTGGGAATTCTGTAACTTCTCACAGATTTTGAAATTTAGGTAAGCAAGGATAGAAGGGTGGCTGATAAAGGCAAGAATTGGGGTGTAGGAAATGCTGAGAATACGGTCCCCAAGTATTAGTCCTTAGAAAACTTTAGACTCAACATGTTGTTGGGAACAAGTTAACACATAATAACAGAAAATACTTACAACAAAGAAATGGCTAAGCAGCTAAAGACAGAGGGATGGTTTGTTTAAAAGCCCATATGAGAGACCAAGTATACCATCCAATGTTGGTGAGCACATTTACTCGTAGAAGAAATAACACTAGTATTTTCTTTTAAGACAATTAAATAAGTGTAATGTAAGAGAAAAAAGAAAGTACACTAAACCAGAGGGTCTCAGACTAAGGACATCAGACACATAGAAAGAGGAGGAAAATGTCACACCTTGGAGATTAAGCAGGAGTCCACAAAATGAACAGTGAGACATAAGTCCTCTTCCCTCCCCAGCTCCATAACATATTTTTTTCTGAGTTGACCTCCAGAGTTCAAATCAAAAGATGCCCTAATTTCTACATACACACATGCAGCTACCGACCAACATTTTTATTATCTTACTCCCAAATATGATTGGTCAGCCAAGGATAAGTAAACCTTTAATGACAGGTTCCAATGTGAAAGATAGACATGGAGATGAATAAAACATTAAAAAGTTTAAACGAATTTGAAGGAAGTAGAGGCAATGCAGGATGAAGAAGATAGTTTCAGCTAATATCCTAAAAGAGGTAAGAGAGAATTTTGCATCCATGAAACAAGAACAAGAAGCTGCAAAAAGGAACAGTAAAAGAATAAGAAAGTAAAAATGTTATTTAAAATGTCCATGAAAAATTTTTTTTAATTAATAGAAGAATTAAAACATAAAGTGAAGGAATTCTCCCAAGAAATAGAACAATAATAAGAAGAGGGAGAATTAATAAGACAGAAAAGACAAGAAAATACTGTAGCAATCTAAGATGTCTAACATTTGACCAGTAGGCATTAAATAAAGAGTGAGGAGAGAAGAATGGAAAAAAATGATCTAAAAACAATGTCAATATGATTATTGTCATAATCAAAGGACATGAGTCACTGGATAGAAAGGTAATCAGAGAAATAGAAGCCGATAATCATGAATCTTCAGAATCCCAAGAACAGAATGAAGAGATTGTATATTTCAAAGGGGAAAAATACACCACAGTCCAAGGATCAAGAAACTCAGCAGTTTTGAAAGCTGGATTATAATGGGAAAATATCTTCAAAATTCTATGCAAAAATAATTTCCAACATATAAATCTATACTCCAATAGACTACTAATCAAAATGAAGGTAGAAATTTCAAAGGGTGAAATTCTGAAAAACAAAGACTTCCCAACCACCATTTTTGAGAAGCAACAAGAAGAAATGTTCTACATTAAAAGAAGTGAATAATCCAAGAAAGAGAAATACGAGATACAGAAAGCAGGAAGACTTTGAATCCAGGAGATTCAAAAAGGAAAGAAAAAAGAAATTCCCAGCATAATGACAGAAAGTTTCCCATGAAAACAACAGACAGCCTGGTTTGGAGAAATTAATTAAAAGGATTCCAGAAAGACTACAAGCTAGGTAATTTATTATCTCACGAGTTAGACCATGTAAAGAATTGTACCGATAAGCCTTGGAGGAAGTACTGGAGGTTTAGAAAACTCAGTCAGCTGTTCAAGAAAAACAATGTAAATTTAAAAGCTGAGGCAATTGTTAACTTGGAAAAATAAAAATGTACATAAAATAAAATATAATCTCACCATTCTGCTTGGTCACAGTGAGTGATATTTACATAATTAAAACAGCTAAAACACTGAAAATGATTTAAATAAAAATTAAGAGACCACGCTGGGGCAATGAGTTGGAGGATTAGGTATAAGTGAACCAAAATTTCATCTCTCTTAAAGCCAGTGGGTAAAGCTGAAAATTGATGAATTGGGCAGTAACAATATCTGCATGTTATTTGAAATGTAGAGGTCAATGTTTTAAAAATCAGGTAAGAGTGCTTAAAAGCTATTATTTCTGTGAAGCAGAATGTAGCACGTGAGTGGGAAAAGAGATAAGGTTTTGTTTTGTTATAATATTATATTACTTTGATTAAAAAATTTTAAAAAGGAACCTGGTACAAGCATGTAATTTAGTTAGAGAGGAAACTTCAGAATATCTAACACGGAGAGAATGAAAAGTGTTCACCTCTAACCAACAAGGACCTCCTGTATAGCGCAGGGAACTCTGCTCGATATCCTGTAACAACCTAACTGGGAAAAGAATGTGAAAAATAATAGATACATGTATATGTATAACTGAGCCACTTTGTTGTACATCTGAAACTAACACAACATTGTTAATCAATTATATGCCAATATAAAAAAAAACTTTAAAAAAAAATAAAAGATACATTAAATTTTTAAAAAGTGATTACCCCTGGGAATAAGATTGGTGATAGGTAAGGAGATTTAGTTTGTATTCTTTTTTATCTTTTTATTTTTAATGTTTTTTTCTTCTTTTTCTTTTAAGAAAAACTGGAGGAGGAGGAGATTTTAAAGTTTCCCTTTAAATCTTTAGTATTATGCACATATTACTTTAATAACAAATTTAAAAAATTACTGCAGGATTAAAATTAATATATTTAAGTTTATTATAGTAATTTAAAAAATAGATACCAAAATATCCAGCAACTCACCAAAAGGTGAGTTTGAACACAAACTAACAAATACTGAATGCTCACTGAGGGCCAGTTACTGAAATTGGTCCAAAATGCTAAATGCTCTTAAGTGAGTTACCATGTTTGATGTTTAAACGAAATGCCACAGGTGGTCGCTGCTGACTTATTCCCAATTTAACTCATAAGGAAGTTAAAGTTTAGGTGAGGTAATTTGATTAGTTACAAGTCATGCTGGAAGAGGAAGCATAACAGACTGGTTTCAAACTGGGAAAAGAGTACGTCAAGGCTGTATATTGTCACCCTGCTTATTTAACTTATATGCAGAGTACATCATGTGAAATGCCAGGCTGGATGAAGCACAAGCTGGAATCAAGATTGCCTGGAGAAATATCAATAACCTCAGATACACAGATGATATCACCCTTATGGAAGAAAGTAAAGAAGAACTAAAGAGCCTCTTGATGAAAGTGAAAGAGGAGGGTGAAAACATTGGCTTAAAACTCAACATTCAGAAAACTAAGATCATGGCATTTGGTCCCATCATTTCATGGCAAATAGATAGGGAAACGATGGAAACAGTGACAGATTTTGGGGATCCAATATCACAGCAGATGCTGACTGCAGCCACGAAATTAAAAGACACTTGCTCCTTGGAAGAGAAGTTATGACCAACCTAGACAGCATAGTAAAAAGCAGAAACATTACTTTGTCAACAAAGGTCAGTCTAGTCGAAGCTATGGTTTTTCCAGTAGTCATGTATGGATGTGAGAGTTGGACTATAAAGAAAGCTGAGTGCTGAAGAATTGATGCTTTTGAACTGTGGTGTTGGAGAAGACTCTTGAGAGTCCCTTGAACTGCAAGGAGATCCAATCAGTCCATCTTCAAGGAAATCAGCCTTGAATATTCATTTCAAGGACTGATGCTGAAGCTGAAACTCCTATTCTTTGGCTACCTGATGTGAAGAACTGACTTATTTGAAAAGACCCTGATGCTGGGAAAGATTGAAGGCAGGAGGAGAAGGGGACGACAGAGGATGAGATGGTTGGATGGCATCACCAACTCGATGGACATGAGTTTGAGTAAACTCTGGGAGTTGGTGATAGACAGGGAGGCCTGGCATGCTGCAGTCTGTGGGGTCACAAAGTGTTGGACGTGACTGAACTGAACTGAATCCCTAGCCAGAAAGTGATGCCACTTATCATCACCATGTTACTCCTCCACAGGTAGACAGATACAAAAAGGATTCATGGTCTTTCTCTATCAAAATGGCAGCAGAAATGAAAAATGGTCTGAAGACATTTCTGACTAGATTTTCACGTGTTACATTTCACTTTTGCTAAACTTCTTCACATAAAAGCATGTATGTGGGAAAAAAAAATTCCTCCAGAACCTGGATTTGGGGGTCTGTGTTAGGATATTTAGCTACATCAGGCTATAAGAAGAAGCTCCCATTTTAGAAATATGAGCAATCAGGGACGAAAATGTCAGAGGTTTCAAAATTCAGTGATGTAATCCAGAGAAAGAAAGTCCACTGCCAATCTGAATTACTGGGGTTCAGGGCAAGATACTTCACTTATGGAACCAAACCATCATGAATCTTAAAGACAAACCCTACCCACATCTACCATCTCAATACCAAGGGTACTGAGTCAATACAATGAAAAGTTGGACATATCAATGACCAGGGCAATTAGAAATTTCCAATGGGGCTGGTATAAATTTGCACAAGCACTTTGGAAAATTGTCAATAGATAATAAATCTGAACATATACGTACCTCTTGAGTCTGTAATTTTACTCTAGAAATCCATACACATTTTCACCCAGAGATTTGTCTACGGTGTTCACAGGAGCACTATATGTAATAGCCAAAATACTGGAAACGATGCAACTATCTACCAAGAGGAGAGATGGGTAAATGAATTTTGGTATGGTCACACAGTGGAATAAACTACAGAAAAAAAGGAAGAATTAATGAGCTGTAAGTCCTTGCAACAATATAGCTGAATTTCGCCAATAAAAAATAATTGTTGAATGAAGGAATTAGACAAAACAGCACATGCTGATGTTAGCGTTTATGTAACGTTCAGAACCAGGTACCACTTATCAAAATTAGAAGTCTTGGTTACTCCCCAAAAGGGGCAGCCTCGACTAGGGGCAGGAGGGCCTTCTGGAATTCTCTATCATGCTGTATCATTCTGGGTGCTGATGGCATAGATGAATTCACTGTGAAAGTTTTTCAATCTGTACACCTGATTCATGGACTTTTCTGTACAAATAGCAATAATCTTTACCAAAAAAAAAAAAGAAAAAAAAAACTGACAAACTGAATCAGAGAAGAAGTCTTAATATCTTCTTAGGCATGTCCACCTCCAGCCCAGCTTGAGGACCTTATAAATTCCTGGGTTAGAGGCAAAAGTAGAACACTAGTGCGTATACATCTTACCTGATGACCTGAGCTGCGTATGCATCTTACCTGATGTACCATAATGACCTGAGCTGTCCTCATCCACCCCAAATTTCTGTCCTAGGTTTTTCTGTCTTAGTACTTGCGCACGCTCTCCCTGCTTCCTTGCTCTTGCCCCCTGACCCTGCCAACACCATGTCCTCACACTGAGTCAATACGACACCCTTGCACCCTTCCATCCTCTGCTGCCCTGCGTTGCAGTTAGACGCTTGCCTCAGATCTTCCTCACGGGCTTGCAGGCTTCTCAACAGTGTCATGCCTTCCAGAACCTAGTAGATCTTGGCCTACAGTAGGTATTGAGTAAATTCCTGGTGACTGAGAATTAACACATGGCCCTGTGGTACTTCATGAGAACTAGGATGTGTGGATAAGGGGAAAAAAAAATCACAGAAACTGGCACAGCCTTGCACACGTCATGCAGCTGCTACCTCATTAAAGTGGTGACCGTGGTCAAGCCTTGTGGAAAAAGAAATGATCCCAAGGGCGTTGTGCAATCTAGGGTGGAGGAGGCTGTGAAGTTTAAAGTGGAGAATCACCTTCTCCCTCTGGGACTGCTTTTTTGAGGAGCGTACATGCACAGTAGCACATCAGCCTCTGGGTACCACACCTCAGCCGCAGAGAGGTGAACCAGACCTGAAGCAGGAGATTTACAGTCCAGGGACTTGACTGAACCACCCCTGGTCTCTGTTTCCTTACTTGTATAAAGCTAAGAAGACCACCCACTTTTCCTGTCTCGTGGACTACCAGAAAAATTCAAATGAGACAACATCTATAAGGTTGTTCTGTATGTTCCAAAGGACATACAGATGAGAAAAATGATCATTTTTGCTGGTAGCACTGATTCAGAATATGCCTGCTAATGCAGGAGACACAGGAGACTCAGGTTCGATTCCTGGGTTGGGAAGACCCCCTGGAGGAGGACATGGCAACCCTCTCCAGTATTCTTGCCTGGAGAATCCACGGACAGAGGAGCCTGGCGGGCTGCAGTCCTTGCAGTCACAGAGTCAGACACAACTGAATGACTGAGCACGCGCGCGTGCACACACACTGATCCAGAATCATACCATTAAAAGTAACACAGCAATAGCAAAATAATCAAACAATTAGCACCAAATTAAACTGTGGTGTTGGAGAAGACTCTTGAGAGTCCCTTGGACTGCAAGGAGATCCAACAAGTCCATCCCAAAGGAGATCAGTCCTGTGTGTTCATTGGAGGGACCGATGTTGAAGCTGAAACTGCAATACTTTGGCCACCTGATGTGAAGAGCTGACTCGTTTGAAAAGACCCTGATGCTGGGAAAGATTGAGGGCTGGAGGAGAAGGGGATGATAGAGGATGAGATGGCTGGATGGCATCACCAACTCAATGGACATGAGTTTGAGTATACTCTGGGAGTTGGTGAGGGACAGGGAGGCCTGGCATGCTGCAGCCCATGGGGTTGCAAAGAGTGACACGACTGAGCGACTGAACTGAACTGAACTCTTTTAGTATCAATGTCTAATTAGGAGACAGAGACTACTCCAGGTACTATGAACAGAGAGGATTAACAGAGAATTAGGTAACAAACTAATTGCATAAAGGTGGTGCTGCAGGACATCAGGGGCTACAGGAAGCCGTCGCTCCCCCGCGCGCTGGAGCCAGGGCTCATCTGAGCCCACGGTTCAGTGTCTCTGCTCTTTTGAGCGGGGTGCCCAGAGTCATGTGCTACTGGCCCCCAGCTCCATGGAAAGAGCTCAGCCCACCTGCCGTGGCCACAGGCGCTCGTGGCAGGGCTTGCGGCTGCCCCAGCCCCCTGTCTTGGCTGGAGGCACCATCCGAAATACAGCAGCTCTTACCTGCCTCTGCCTGTTCAAACTCCCATTTGCAGAAGCTCACTGAAACACTGAATCAACTGTGAATATTCATTGGAAGGATTAATACTGAAGCTGAAGCTCTGATACTTTGGCCACCTGATGTGAACAGCTGACTCACTGAAAAAGACCCTGATGCTGGGGAAGATTGAGGGCAGGAGGAGAAGGGGGCGACAGAGGATGAGATGGTCGGATGGCATCACTGACTCAATGGACATGAGTTTGAGCAAACTCTGGGAGATGGTGAAGGACAGGGAAGCCTGGCGTGCTGCAGTGCATGGGGTCGCAAAGAGTCGGACATGACTGAGCGACTGAAAGGCAACTGAAACACTGCTTGAAGGGGAAAGCTGCTCCTGAAGGCTTGTCTTCTGAAAGAAGGAAAGAACAGACAGAAAACCTAAGGGGAAGAAGTATAAACGAGTACTACAGTATGTGCATTAGTATGTGCATTCTAAATAGCAAATATTTGTTAGTTTTTAAAAGTAACCAGCCTTGATCACTGCCACCGCACTGATTTCTAAGGAGAAATTAAACTCATCATGCTGAAGTTAGTTTTACATTTTCTTCTTTTATAAATAAGTGGTAAGAAGTGTAGACCTTTAAAATGCTGCTGGTTTTGGGAAAGCTTCATTGAATATGATTTCTTTTTAAAAGGTGTGCATATTTACTTTTCAGGGCTTCCCTGGTGGCTCAGATGGTAAAGAATCTGCTTGCCATGCAGGAGACCCAGGTTCAATCCCTGGGTCGGTAAGATCCTTTGCAGAAGGGAGTGGCAACCCACTCCAGTAGTCCTGCCTGGAGAATTCCATAAACAGAAGTCTGACAGGCTACAGTTCATGGGGTCACGAAGAGTCAGACACGACTTAGCGATGAGCACTGACTTCTTTCTCTGGTGGTAGGGGGATAACACAGCCTTGGGCAGCACATTACAAGTGTTTTTGCAATTGTTTTGCTTTTTTTTTCTTTGCAAAACCTCTCTGAAATAGAGCGTGTTTCACAGATAGAGAAACCAAGGCTGGGAAAAGTTGAAAGGATGTGCCCAATGGCACTGGGAAGATTGGTGGCTTAACTGGGCATTGGGGGCAGCCCATGCTCCTCCCTGACCAGGCTCTCTGTCCCTTAGGAGCATCTCTAAAGTAAGAGAAGTTTCAGTAAAACAGAAAAGGCCAGTCTGGGTGTGAAAGGAAGCTGGACCCAGCCCGGTTCCTCGTAACCTATGTAGGGTAGGTGGGTCCCTCCCAACCAGTGATGCCTCAGGGTAAATGGGCCAACCTCAAACCATTCCCCACCCTGTACACTGCTCCTGGAGAGACACACAGCTAATTATCACCTTGTAATTAGACCAGTTTCCCTTTTTTTTAATGTAGTTCTGGACAGATGTGCAGCCTCACTGGACAGATGTCTGCAGAGTTGCCGTTCTGTGAGAAGCAGCTAATGGTAACCAGAGACCCAGGGGACTTCCTAAAACGCCAAAGAAAATGACTTCTTTCCCACCAGCCCCTGGGAGAATCTGATGAACATAGAGCAATCCTCGGCCATTAACTAGAGCGAAAGCAGTGCCTGGCACGGAAAAAGGTTATGGTTGGAAACCCTCTGGACTCAGAGCGTTTTTGTTCAATTCCAGATCCTCACAGATAATCTGCTTGAGCTGATGTGGGCACAGGGGACCGCCAGATGAAGTCCAGGAAATCAGAGGGAATGAGCTGAGAAAACCAGTCCATTCCAGAGCGTGTCTCTGGAGTCTAAATGCAAAATTGACCAAAGTGCAGAAATTCAAAGGTTTAAAAAATACTGAGCAAGCAAACTCTGTGGGTGTAACCCCTGAGAAATGCTGCAGTTTTGTAAAGGGAACAGAGGAGAGGAGAACCAGACCGATCTGATTGACATCCACGTGGAAATGGCAGAAGTTTAGGACTGAGTACAAGAAGCCATCACGTGGAAATAGGAACATCGTCTTCTTTGGCCAGGAATCCCAGGAAACCGACCCAATAGATAAATCGTCAATAAATTCTCACATCTTAGTACTACACTATATATTATCATAAACAGTTAATTCAACATTTTAATCCAATTTAATATATTACTTAATAATATAGGGTATGCTGCTGCTGCTGCTAATTCACTTCAGTCGTGTCCGACTCTGTGTGACCCCATAGACGGCAGCCCACCAGGCTCCCCATCCCTGGGATTCTCCAGGCAAGAACACTGGAGTGGGTTGCCATTTCCTTCTCGAATGCATGAAAGTGAAAAGTGAAAGGAAGTCGTTCAGTCGTGTCCGACTCTTTGCGACTCCATGGACCACAGCCCTCCAGGCTCCTCCATCCATGGGACTTTCCAGGCAAGAGTACTGGAGTGGGATGCCATCGCCTTCTCTGAATATAGGGTACAATAATTTATATAATGTGCTCAGTTGCCTAGTTGTATCCGATTCTTTTGCAACCCTATAGCCTGCATCCCACCAGCCTCCTCTGTCCATGGGATTTCCTAGGCAAGAATACTGGAGTGGGTTGCCATTTTCTCCTCCAGGGGAATCTTCCCAACCCAGGGATCAAACCTGTGTCATCTGCTCGGCAAGCAGATTCTTTCCCACCGAGCCACCTGGGAAGCCCGAATTTATATAACATATAATAATTAATATATTAATAGTATATTCATATAATAGGTAAATATTGTGTAACATATAACAACATATGCAATGGAATATAAAGATGTGATTACTGCCTTATTCATATTGATATATTCGATTTGATAATATATATGTATATTCGTGACTTTAATCACAATGTGTTAAGCACTAACCAGGCACTTGCAGTACTCGATTTGTCTTCCCATGACCCAGAGGAGCAGGTGGTGTCGTGACATGCGTGTCACACGAGTATAATGAGACTCAGCGCGGCTGAGCATCCTGAGCACAGAGCAGGGACCCGGAGTCAAAGCCAGAACTGCCTGGCCTCAGAGCCCGCGCTCTGAAGGCCGGTCTCCCTGCTGCTCAGGCAAGGTGTGATTCCCGGCCCAAGCATCCTCGGTTTACACTCCGGGTTAGGACGGGAGAACAGTCAAAAGCAGTCTGAGCATCAGCCAGATCTGGGAGACCTCGCTTCTTCGAGGGGCAGCAGTCTCCAGAAACGAGAGCTGGACCTTCTCTTTGTGGCCCCTAGACAGACCAAGTGCTGGTGGTGGACAAACGGCACTATTCCTTTCAACGTTCACATCATCTCCATCTGCATCTCGGGGAGAAGAAGCCGGGAGCCCAGCCACTTTGTCCGTCTGCATTTGCTGGCCCAATTCAGCTTGGACAGTAAAGAATCTGCCTGCAATGCAGGAGACCAGGGTTCAGTCTCCAGGTCGGGAAGATCCCCTGTATAAGAGCGTGGCAACCCACTCCAGTATTCTTGCCTGGAGAACCCAGGGACAGAGGAGCCTGGCGGGCTATGGAGTTGCAAGAGTTGGACACGACTGAGAGACTAACATGAAACTTCTGTCCTGAACCGGAGCGGTCAGGGATCAGGGGACGTCAATTAAGGTGAAGAAATGAAGTAGATGAGAAATTGAAAAGAAAATGATTTTCTGACCTTTAGTCATTATGAGATGCAGTTCAGAGTTACAGCTGGGCAGGAAGCAAAGAAGGAGCAGGAATGTCCTATCCATTAGTTGAGAGCATCTTGGTCTCCAACCTGATCTATTTATTCTGTATGTGTGGCCATACACATTTCATAGGAAACGTATGACTTAGATATTCACACCATTGGTCATAGCCATAAGGAGCAGGCCACACTTTCACAACCCATAGCCAAGAATTAAAGGAGGAAAATGGAAAATGACAGACCCTCTCTTCCAACCTGGCCATTTACAGACGAAGGTCAGATGAGGACTCTGCCCACCAAAGGTCACTCGAGATGGGAGAGGCAGGACCCAGACGGGAGGTCTGTTTCTCTGGCTCCCGGACACTCCCGCTGTCACCACTACACTGGACGGGCTTACCTTCACGATCGGTGTGGCGTTATACTCATCCCAAGTGTTTCATTCATTAAAAAAAAAATCAAAGGTATATTCATGGTACTTAAATAGGTCTCTCTCATCAATAAAATGTCTTCACATGTTAAAAAGTCATATGTATCTATTTGTTAAAAATATTCAAGAGAATGATAATGAAAATTGACATTAAAATTAATACAAACATAAAAAATATGTTTAAAAAATCTTGAGCTGCTGCTGCTGCTAAGTCGCTTCAGTCGTGTACAACTCTGTGCAACCCCATAGATGGCAGCCCACCAGGCTCCCTAGTCCCTGGGATTCTCCAGGCAGTGGATTGCCATGTCCTTCTCCAATGCATGAAAGTGAAAAGTGAAAGTGAAGTTGCTCAGTCGTGTCTGACTCTTAGTGACCCCATGGACTGCAGCCTACCAGGCTCCTCCGTCCATGGGATTTTCCAGGCAGGAGGACTGGAGTGGGGTGCCGTTGCCTTCCCTTACTTTTGTCATTTGAAAACATCTTTAGTGATGACTGTGCATTCTGAATCTTATTAATATTATTTTCTCTTGTTTATTTCACTACCTTCGTAACAAGGAAGCAATGGAACTGAAGCCATTTTGCAACATAAACATGGGATTTTTCTCTATGAAATGGGGCTACTTGAGGAAATAGACTCTAAAACTTTTCACTAGATGGCAGTACAGTCACATAATTACAGAGGGAAGAGGAACGATAAACAAGTCATTACGTGATTCTAAAGAGAATAAAATCATTGTCCCACCAAGCATATTGGAGTTTGCTATTTGTTTGCTACAATGAAGGAAGGGAATATTCACTATTTTAAAAAATTAAAAAAAAAACTAGTGAAGAGAGAAAAAGCGCTATTATTCGATACCCTAGTAACAGTCACTGCCGTGGATTTTATGCCAGGACGTGCACAGTGCGCCATATGCGTGGTATCATTCTGCCCCAGTGAGCATGGAAGGGCCTGGGAGATGGTCACTGTTACTCTATTACTGATGAAGAAAATAAAGGCCCAAGTTAACTCATCCAGAATCAAATAGCTAATAACTGACGGGACCATTCAAACCCGAATCCATCGGACCGTCCCTTGCCATCGAAATCAACCACTCTCAGCATGGTCCCACTCAGTCTGACAGTATCTGCCTCTCTGCAGAGATACAAGATAATAAATATTACTATGAAAATTAGAACATCCTTACATGATCCCAAAGGTTGCCATTACTTTCTTTTTGTTTCGACCTTTTGATATTGAGGTGTAGCCAATTATGGGGTTGCAAAGAGCTGGACATAACTTAGTGACTAAACAACAGCATAGTCAATTAACAATGCTGCGACAGTTTCATATGAACAGCCAAGGGACTCAGTCATACATATACGTGCATCCATTCCACCCCAAAACCCCCTCGCATCCAGGCTGCCACATAACACCAAGTAGAGTTCCATGTACTAAGCACTAGGTCCTTGTTGGTTATCAGTTTTAAATATAGCATTGTATATGACCATCCCAAACTCCCTAACTTTCTGTTCTCCACCAGCAATGACACAATGAATGTAAAAGAATGACAGAATGAGTAAATTTGTGTTCTAAGTCTGTGAGTCTCTTCCTGTTTTGTAAATAAGTTCATTTATATCATTTCTTTTTGAATTCCACATATAAGGGATGTCATACAATATTTCTTTTTGTCTGACTTACTTCACACAGTAGGACACTCTCTAGGTCCATTCACGTTGCCGCAAGTGGCATCATTTCATTCTTTTTCATGACTGTGTAATATTCTGTTGTAAATATGTACTACATCCTCTTTGTCCATTCCTCTGACAATGGACATTCAGGTTGTTCCAATATCTTGGCTAAACAGTGCTTCAGTGAAAACTGGGATGCTTGTATCCTTTCAGACCATGGTTTTCTCCAGATACATGGCCAGGAGTAGGATTGCAGTCATATGGAAGCTCTATTTTTAGTTTCTTAAGGAACCTCCATAACCTCCATACTGTTCTCCATAGTGGCTGCACCAGTTTACATTGCCACTAACAGTGTATTCCTATAACTTTTAACATTCAAGAAACCCCCATATGAATTCTACCACATCTATTTACTAAATACATACAGGAAAAAAAATAATCATTGTGTAGTTTAATGACCAAGGTGCTTCCCAACTTCTTAGCAAATTCCAGGCTTTAAACATACATGGAATAAAATATAATGAACTCAACAATCTGCCAAAACAGCAACAGACCTCATAGAGAAAAGAAAATGTTCAAGGGATTTTATAAAATATTCCTTTCACTATACTTCCTTCAGTTCAGTTCAGCTCAGTTCAGTTCAGTCGCTCAGTCATGTCTGACTCTTTGCGACCCCATGAATCACAGCATGCCAGTCCTCCCTGTCCATCACTAACTCGTGGAGTTCACTCAGACTCACATCCAACGAGTCGGTGATGCCATCCAGCTATCTCATCCTCTGTCATCCCCTTCTCCTCCTGCCCCCAATTCCTCCCATCATCAGAGTCTTTTCCAATGACTCAACTCTTTGCATGAGATGGCCAAAGTAATAGAGTTTCAGCTTTAGCATCATTCCTTCCAAAGAACACCCAGGACTGATCTCCTTCAGAATAGACTGGTTGGATCTCCTTGCAGTCCAGAGGACTCTCAAGAGTCTTCTCCAACACCACAGTTCAAAAGCATCAATCCTTCAGAGCTCAACTTTCTTCACAGTCCAACTCTCACATCCATACATGACCACTGGAAAAACCATAGCCTTGCCTAAACAGACCTTTGTTGGCAAAGTAATGTCTCTGCTTTTGAATATGCTATCTAGGTTGGTCACAACTTTCCTTCCAGTCTTTTAATTTCATGGCTGCATGCATTTTAAGGATAAAAAGAGCTCAGAGAAATCATTCAATAGTTTCCCTATTAATAATGATCAGTCAGTTCAGTTCAGTTACTCAGTCGTGTCCGACTCTTTGCGACCCCATGAACTGCAGCATGCCAGGCCTCCCTGTCCATCACCAACTCCTGGAGTTCACTCAGACTCACGTCCATCGAGTCCGTGATGCCATCCAGCCATCTCATCCTCAGTCGTCTCCTTCTCCTGCCCCCAATCCCTCCCAGCATCAGAATCTTTTCCAATGAGTCAGCTCTTTGCATGAGGTGGCCAAAGTACTGGAGTTTCAGCTTTAGCATCATTCCTTCCAAAGAACACCCAGGACTGATCTCCTTCAAAATGGACTGGTTGGATCTCCTTGCAGTCCAAGGGACTCTCAAGAGTCTTCTCCAACACCACAGTTCAAAAGCATCAATTCTTTGGCGCTCAGCCTTCTTACAGTCCAACTCTCACATACATACTTGATACAGATATGGTATTGGAAACCACAGAGGTAGGCTGTGAGATCAAGCAAGATTTAATTATGCTAAAGTTACTAAATTTGGCCTTGGAATATGGAATGAAGCAGGGCAAAGGCTAATAGAGTTTCGCCAAGAAAATACACTGGTCATAGCAAACACCCTCTTCCAACAACACAAGAGAAGACTCTACACATCGACATCACCAGATGGCCAACACCGAAATCAGATTGATTATATTCTTTGCAGCCAAAGATGGAGAAGCTCTATACAGTCAACAAAAACAAGACCAGGAGCTGACTGTGGCTCAGATCATGAACTCCTTATTACCAAATTCAGACTTAAACTGAAGAAAGTAGGGAAAACCGCTAGACCATTCAGATATGACCTAAATCAAATTCCTTATGATTATNAGTCAAGGCTATGGTTTTTCCTGTGGTCATGTATGGATGTGAGAGTTGGACTGTGAAGAAGGCTGAGCACCGAAGAATTGATGCTTTTGAACTGTGGTGTTGGAGAAGACTCTTGAGAGTCCCTTGGACTGCAAGGAGATCCAACCAGTCCATTCTGAAGGAGATCAGCCCTGGGATTTCTTTGGGAGGAATGATGCTAAAGCTGAAACTCCAGTACTTTGGCCACCTCATGCGAAGAGTTGACTCACTGGAAAAGACTCTGATGCTGGGAGGGATTGGGGGCAGAAGGAGAAGGAGACAACCGAGGATGAGATGGCTGGATGGCATCACGGACTCGATGGACGTGAGTCTGAGTGAACTCCGGGAGATGGTGATGGACAGGGAGGCCTGGCGTGCTGCAGTTCATGGGGTCACAAAGCGTCAGACACAACTGTGCGACTGAACTGAACTGAAAGTTACTAGGAATCAGATCTCCAGTGTAAGAGAAAGAAGACACAGGTATAGAGTAAAAGTTTTTTAAAAAGAAAAAAATCAACCATGATTTTTAAAAATGCATTTCCTATATTTGTCCATTGAAAACTCTATAAACAATGTTATCCCTTCACCAAAATATCCTCTACCATGTATTTTAGTTTCTTAATACTATTCCTTCTAAAAAGGAACCTAGGCCCACTGGAGAAACAGCTGATTACAGATCTAGGTCAGGAAAGTACAAAATAATCCCAGACCTGCTTGAATCAAACAGCAAAAAAGTTCAAAGCCTGATGGGGCCATGTCAAAAGGATGCAGAGACTGGCTCCAAGGGGCTTCCAATGCCTCCCTTGTGGACAATATAAATATCACAAAAATAATGATAATTTATTAAAATATTAAATATGTAAACATTTACGAGTCCATAATGATACTCACAGGGAAATCCAATGAAGCAAAATTAAAACACTGTTTCCATTTAAGATGACTATTTTAGCAACACCTTAATCTTAAAATAGA
The DNA here is from genome assembly GCA_006410875.1 of Neotragus pygmaeus. Classification (NCBI taxonomy): domain Eukaryota; kingdom Metazoa; phylum Chordata; class Mammalia; order Artiodactyla; family Bovidae; genus Neotragus; species Neotragus pygmaeus. The sequence goes on along the minus strand of SJYV01039606.1, from coordinate 1,847,704 downwards.
TCAATAAATGGAAAAAATAATGCAATTTTCTGATCTTTTAAATACACAGTTCAGGGAAGCCAGATAAATTCAGTTGATGACAGAAAGCTCTGTTTTACAGAAAAATGATACAATGAATGTAAAAGAATGACAGAATGAGAAAATTTCTATTTTGCAACTTCCAACAGAGTTAATTTAGCTAGCAACCATTAATGGAAAATAAAATCAATAGCAATTCTCACCTGGGAAGGATAAGTTTACACAAGGAGTTGGGTGTTTTTTTTTTTTTTTTTGTAGGGGGCGGGGAGGCATGTTGTGTGGTTTGTAGGATCTTAGTCCTCCCACCAGGGATTGGACTCAGGCTCCAGTACTGAAAGCACCGAGTGCTAACCACTGGGTCACCAGGGAACGTTTATCATCTCCAAGCATCACCCCCTGGGTGAGTTCCCAGCCGCCCTTCCCGAGGCACTCCTTTAGTCCAGTGATGAAACCCAGAGTTGGCTCAATGGTAAAGAATCCACCTGCCAATGTGGGAGACTCGGGAGGCACAGATTCGATCCCTGGGTCCAGAAGATCCCCTGGAGTAGGAAATGGTAACGCTGTCCAGTATTCTTGCCTGGAAAATTCCATAGACAGAGGATCCTGGTGGGCTACAGTGCATGGAGCTGCAGAGAATCGGACACGACTGAGCAACTGAACATGCACACAAGCTCAGAGTCACTGAGAGAGGACCAACCTGGCATTGTGTGCTTCCTGATGGGATGTGGAAAATCCATGTAACCTGAATCTGTACCGATTTTGAGACCTAACTTCTATATAAGGGAAATGGAGGGAATATGGTAATAGGTTAAATATCAGCAGAAGGAAACAGACACATCCAGACGGTGGGACTGATCTTTTCAAAGAGTCAACACCTGAAGGAGTTTAAAAGTAAACAATTTGAGAGCAGTGAGGTAGGGGCTGTTCTTCTTGTTTATTTGCTCAGTCGTGTCCAATTCTTTGTGACCCCATGGACTACAGCACAACAGGCTTCCCTGTCCTCCACTATCTCCTGGAGTTTGCTCAGACTCCTGCCCATTGTGGCAGTGATGCCATTCAACTGTCCCTTCCTCTGTTGTTCCCTTCTCCTCATGCCCTCAGTCTTTCCCAGAATCAGGGGCTCTTCACATCAAGTGGCCAAAGTGTTGGAGCTTCAGCTTAAGCATCAGTCCTTCTAATGAATACTCGGGATTAATTTCCTTCAGGATGGACTGGTTTGATCTCCTTGCAGTCCAAGGGACCCTCAAGAGTCTTCTCCAGCACCACAGCTCAAAGCATCAATTCTTCAGCACTCAGCCTTCTTTGCGGTCCAAATCTTGCATCTGTACACGACTACTGGAAAAACCATAGCTTTGACTCAACCGACCTTTGTTGACAAAGTAATGTCTCTGCCTTTTAACACACTGCCTAGTTTGGCCATAACTTTCCATCCAAGAAGCAAGTGTCGTTTAATTTCTTGGCTGCAGTCACTGCCCAAGGGGCTGTTCTAGAACAAAAGAAACTGAAGGGATCCGACAAATACAAGTCAGCTCTTGTGAGCACACTGGCTTCTGATTTGAGAAGAAAAAAGCTAAAAAGTTATTCAGGGAAAATTGGAGAAAGCATATTATAATAAACCTTTCCACAGTTTCATGTTAAGAATGTGGATAACACTTTTGGTATGAAAGTGTATTTAACATGTAGGGAGACAAACCGTAAACTCAGGATATGATCTCCAAGCCAGTGAATGAATGACACAGAGAAAATACCAGTAGACCCTATACTGTAAGCACTTACTGCTTATGTGTAAGTGTTTGGCACGCATGGTTCATTTAGTCTTTTTGCTACTGCTGCTAAGTTGCTTCAGTCGTGTCCGACTCTGTGCAACCCCATAGACGGCAGCCCACCAGGCTCCGCCATCCCTGGGATTCTCCAGGCAAGAACACTGGAGTGGGTTGCCATTTCCTTCTCCAATGCATGAAAGTGAAAAGTGAAAGTGAAGTCACTGAGTCGCGTCCAACTCTCAGCGACCCTGTGGACTGCAGCCCACCAGGCTCCTCCGTCCATGGGATTTTCCAGGCAAGAGCACTGGAGTGGGCTGCCATCGCCTTCTAACTGGGCAGTATTTGCCCCACTCTGCAGAGAGAAAAGACTGAAGACTTGGAAAAGTCGAGCCGCCTACACCTTCAGGTGTTTGGGACCAGAGCCAGGATTTAAATCCAGGTGTGTCTGCAGCTAAAGCTCTTGCCTTCTTCATTTGTCAGTTGGTAAAAGGTTGGAAGTCTGCACAGTCTGAATGTTGCTTCAGTTTTTTTCTAAGTGATAAGAGTTTGGGGTAAATTCTGCTTAGGAACTACCAGGGAAGGAGGACATGTATATTCATTGAGAAACCTGATACCTCACAGCACTTCACCAGCGGTAGAAAAAAACGGAACTCAGAGATGGAATCATCCACTTAGGTTCCATTGATGGAGGCAAGGCTCAAGCCAAAATCCGGTTGACCTGGGTCTAGGCTCTTGGCCACAGTTACCCCTGACCCGACCCCTTCTAGAGGGAGGAACTGGAAACCCATAGCTAATTTCAGAACTTGGGACATTATTTTGCAGACAGAATTGCAGAAATCAAGGACGGCTTTTGTTGATGTTGTAAATGATCTATTCGATGACAGAAAAACCCTTGAGTTCTCTCCAATCTTGAATGTTTAGAAAAGTTATGTAGACCCCACTAATCAGCCTTGGACATCAGTGGCTGTGTGGAGTTCTACACAGGAGATGGTGAGAAGTCAGGGCAGAGCAGGGCTTTTCTCAGGGGAGGCACGAGCCCCATGAGAAGTGAGAACCTCCTTCTGACCACAAAGGTAGAGTACTGAACTGGGATGACATGCCCCTTTTGATTTTGGAGTTGTATCTTTAAGGGCTTAAAAAATTTTTTTTATTTTATTTTTTGCTCTGTGACAAATTACCACAAATTTAACAGCTCAAAACAATCCCCATTCACTATCTCACATTCTTTAGGTCAAGCACCAAGCAAAGCATGGCAGCTTTAGCTCTGCTAAAATAAAGTGTTGGTTATTGCATCTGGATCTCAGTCCTCTTCCGAGGTCATTCCTGCTGTTGACAGAATTCAGTTCCTTGTGATTGTAGGACCGAAGTTCCTACTTCCTCAGTGGCTCCGGGGATCAGAGGAGCTTTCATCTGCTAGAGGCTCCTCTCACGTAGAAGATAATAAATTAGCATGAGACACAAGGTATTGGAGAGGAAGACCCCCAAATGGATGATAAAGATGACAGAATCATTAGTTAATGCAGACATTTCCAATCAGGAGTGACTTGGCCCCACAAGCAACAGTTGGCAGTGCTTTAAGACATCTTCGGTTGTCTCAGTAGAACAGTATTGCCAACATCTAGTGGGTTGAGGTCAGAGATGCTTCTAAACATCCTACAGTGCACAGGACGGCACAGAATTATCCAGCCCAATAGGCCAATAGTGATGAGACTGAGAAACCGTGAGTTAAGGGCCAGTAATCCAAGCAAAAAGAGTGAGGAAAGGACCTGGAAGAGAGCTGAGTCTGAGAAGGAGCTGGAGAAGAGGAAGTAAACCGGAGGACAGCGGAAGAGGGTGTCAATTCTAGAAAGTGTCAGGAGCTGCTAAGAGCTGAGCAACATGAGGAAGAGCTATCATTGGACTCGGGGACAGAGGCCACTGGAGGCTGTGTCTGAGCAGTTTCAGTGGAGTCTTAGAGGTGGACGCCTGTCTGAGCCGCACTTTGGGAGAGTTTTCTCGAGACAAAAGGGACATCAACAGCCGACAGAGACAAACCTTTGGGAGGCTTGGCTGCTGAAGAGAAGCAAGGAGAGACGGGCATGACGAGGCAGGGACACCTCTCCCATGGGGACCAGAGAAAGGGAAACAGGTGCGCCTGAAAATCTGACACAGGGAGGATGGGGAGACCTACCTGCAAAGTAGGCAGTGGGGCCACGTTTGCGAAAAAAGGAAAAGGGGACAGGTTAAAGATGCGCGGGAGAGGACCAGTCCTATTTAGGACTCCTAGGCAGGGCAGTCACCAGAAAACTTGTCATGTCTACAGAGACAGGGTGTGTGTGACACTGTGAGGACATTCTGAAGATCTCTTAACTGGCAGACCGATGGTCCTGGCTGCTGTTTCTTGACAGAAACAGGAATAATCAGGGGCACGCTTCCAAAAGGAGGTACCGCTGTCCTCCTCTCCCTAAACCATCCCTGCAGGGATGGGGGTGGTGCTCTGAAAGGCCTTAGGGTCTTCCCATCTCCTAAGCCTTTGCCATCAATTAGGAATCTCCCAGAAGGGGGCGCAGGGAGGGATGAGGCGCTGACTTCAGCGATCTGCTGGGGTCTGTTGCTGTCTCGTCCTTGGCCGAAAGACCAGGATTTCTGGTCTCTACTCTCTCCAAAGGCAGAAATGGGTGTAGTTCCTGTAATTCGCCAACCACTTCCCAAAGGGCTGTTACTTCTTAGCGAAGAATCCCGTGTGCCCATGGAGGGACCCTCCCGTCCACTGCTTGTGAAACAGTTCCACAAGCTGGTGGTTTTACATTAAATTCTAAATTACAACCTGAGCGGCCTAAGACCACACAGAGAGAAACGGGGAACTCCGGCGAGGCCCCCTTTGCCCCCAGAGCTCTAGCCTTTGGCCGCACCCGCCGGCCGCCCCCTGCGCCCTCCTCATCTCCCAAAGGGCAGAGACGCTGGGGAAGGACGGCAGACCGATTTCTCCAACGTGGGTATTACCACCGCGGGCGCTGAATTTCGGGGCCCCTCTAATGTCTCTGAACGTTGATCAGGGCTCCTCCGAGCGAGGGCACGTGGGGTACCGGGGCTCCTGGTCTTCCCCGCATCAGCCTCCGCGCGGGGAAGCGAAGCCGGGAGCCAGTGCCCGCGGGAGGGCGTCGGGCGCCCCACCTGGACGTCCCTGTTTTCCCCGCGTCCCGGGAAACCCAGCGGAGGGTTTCGCCACCCACAGCACCCTGTGCCCCAGGCCACCGCGCAGACTAGCCGGGCCGCATCCCGGGCTCCCTGGATGAGCGCGGTGTCCTGAGCTTCCAGCGTCTTCACCCTTTACAGGGGGGTCTGATCCGCCTCGAAGCAGATCGCGGGGGGACTTCCGACGACTCCAGCGCCACGGTCCGCTTCCAGCCAGGCCTGCCCTCCCGCCCTCGCGCCCTCCGCCGCCGCGCCGCCGCGACCCCTGGACTCTGCCTCACACAGCGTGCCTCGGCTCCTCGCCGGGTGTCCCCCAAGACGCCGGAGGGGAGTCTCTGGCAGGCGAGCAGGGGAGCCGCGCTGGAAGGGAATCTCGGGCTGCACCCTTGGGGCCTGAAGGAGGACACGCGGCGGCTGCTCGAGTGTGCGGACGGCCAGGGCCGCGGGGCCCCGGAGGCCTGACGGGGCTGGTATCGCGGGGGCCCGGGGCGCCCGTGTCAGGCGGCGCAGGAGGCGCGGGGCCTGGGAATTACCGGAGCGACTCGGCCCGAGCGCATCTGGACAGGGCGGGGCGGAAAGCTGACCCGGGGCGGGGATGCAGACTGCACTCCTCCAAAGCTGTCGCGGGCGGGGGCTCGGCGCGCCGGCACTCACCTGGGGCTCTGGCCCCCGACGGCATTTAAAGGGCGGAGGACGAGGCCCCTCCGGGAAGCACACCGGGAGCTGCCGCGGGCGGCCGCGCTGGATGGTGCGCCGGTGAGCTTGGGCGCCGAGCCCCCGCCCCGGCCCGGGAGCGGCAAGACATGGCCGAGTACGGCGACGGCTCGGGGCCCTCTGCGGCCCCGCACGGCCAGGCCCGGGCGGCCGCGCGCCCCTCCGGCTACGCCCGCGGAGATCTGGGCGCAGCGGGCGCCGGCCAGCGCCTGTGGCTGAACGCGCCCGCTCTCAGCTCCGCGCCCTACGCGCCGGGCCCAGTGCCCGCGGCCCCCTACGGGGCGCCCGGCCCGCTCCTCGCGGCCCCCGGCGGCCTGGCAGGCGCCGACCTGGCGTGGCTGAGCCTGCCCGGGCAGCAGGAGCTGCTGAGGCTGGTGCGGCCGCCCTACTCGTATTCGGCGCTCATCGCCATGGCCATCCAGAGCGCGCCGCGGCTCAAGCTGACGCTCAGCCAGATCTACCAGTACGTGGCCGGCAACTTCCCCTTCTACAAGCGCAGCAAGGCGGGCTGGCAGAACTCCATTCGCCACAACCTGTCCCTCAACGACTGCTTCAAGAAGGTGCCCCGCGACGAGGACGACCCAGGTAACAGCGGCGCGCCCCCTCGCGAGTCCAGGACTCCGGCCTGCGGGCACTCGAGGGACGCGGCGGCCCGGGACCGTCCAGGCTTCCCAGCTGGAGGAGCCGAGGCGGGAGGAGGGTGGGGAGGAGACACGGCCTGGGCCGCCCACGGGCTCCAGGAAGCCGGCCGACCCCGCAGCCCTGACTTCACATCCAGGACAACTAAGCCCGGGAGAGCTAGCCTGCCGGGGCGACCTTCGGAATTGCCTCTCTCGGGGGCGCGTGTCCTCTGCTTAAAGTGGGGAAGACGGCGGCTCCCCCACGAAGGTTAAGACAAAGGCGATGCCGCTTTGGGAGGCTGCAGAGAGGCCCGGCGAGGTGTGCTCGCCCCGCTGGCGAATAGATGCCCAGAGAGCGGGTTCCTTTCTTCATTTCCTAGGCCTCTCTGGCCTTGCCCTCGGCGAGGCGCTGTATTTCCCGGGCATCGTCCTTCGCTGTGGACGCCCGATCCGGTACACTGCGTCCCCTCAAGGTTTGGGATGGGGGTAAGGGTTCATGGAGGGGCCGGTGGGAATCCCTCTGGAGCTGATCTCCATTTCTCACCTTTCACCCACCACCTCAGCCAGACCCCGTTTTTTCTGAGCTTTCTTCTTCCGCAGGTAAAGGCAATTACTGGACCCTGGATCCAAACTGCGAGAAGATGTTTGACAACGGGAACTTCCGAAGGAAGAGGAAGCGGAGGGGGGAGGCGAGCGCAGTCGCACCCTCGGGCCGCCGGAGCCAGGCCCAGGCCGGAGCCAGGGCGCCCGACCTGGAGCCCCTGGGCGCCGCCCCCCCGGACCTGCGGGCCTCGGCGTCCCCGCCCGCGCCCGAAGCCGCGGCCTGCTTCTCCAGCCTGGCCTCGGCCGTGGGCGCCCTGGCTGGCGGCTTCAACCCCTTTCCCGGGGGCCTGGCGGGAGACTTTTCCTTCGGGAGACCCACGACGATCGCCACTCACAGCCCCCAGGTCCCCCGCCCCGCGCCCGGCCTCGCCGCTGGCCAGCAGATGGCGGCCACCGGCTTCCGCGTCGGTCACTTCGTCTACACCCGGGAAGGGAGCGAAGTTTGATGGGAGGCCGGGGAGTGTTCCCGAGTGCGGGGACCACAGGCGCTGAGCTCCAGGCCCCGCGAGCGCCCCCGGCGGGAGTCGGGGCAGGGCTGGGGGCGCAGGGCCCAGGGTCCCCGCTGCCGTGCACCCCTCACCCAGCGACCATCCAGGTGGGGCGTGTGGGCGCTCCCCCCCCCTCCTTCCAGTCGGCCTGGCCCTGGAACCCACGCTCCCAGAGGGTTCCATCTGAAGGGGGCGACAGGCTGGCGCTCACCCCAGATTTTCCGAGGGGAGCCTGACCCACCCCCAAAGATACTTCGCTGTCTTAGATAGGTGCTCCTGGGGACCCCCGGGCCCGTCTGGGTGGGATTTTTCCCCCACCTTTCCAGGCTGGCCCACTCGGCGCACAGGCCCTTTCCCTGGCGCTCTAGGGAAGCCAGATGTGTATAAGAGACAGGTCTACACCCGGGAAGGGAGCGAAGTTTGATGGGAGGCCGGGGAGTGTTCCCGAGTGCGGGGACCACAGGCGCTGAGCTCCAGGCCCCGCGAGCGCCCCCGGCGGGAGTCGGGGCAGGGCTGGGGGCGCAGGGCCCAGGGTCCCCGCTGCCGTGCACCCCTCACCCAGCGACCATCCAGGTGGGGCGTGTGGGCGCTCCCCCCCCCTCCTTCCAGTCGGCCTGGCCCTGGAACCCACGCTCCCAGAGGGTTCCATCTGAAGGGGGCGACAGGCTGGCGCTCACCCCAGATTTTCCGAGGGGAGCCTGACCCACCCCCAAAGATACTTCGCTGTCTTAGATAGGTGCTCCTGGGGACCCCCGGGCCCGTCTGGGTGGGATTTTTCCCCCACCTTTCCAGGCTGGCCCACTCGGCGCACAGGCCCTTTCCCTGGCGCTCTAGGGAAGCCAGATGTGTATAAGAGACAGGTCTACACCCGGGAAGGGAGCGAAGTTTGATGGGAGGCCGGGGAGTGTTCCCGAGTGCGGGGACCACAGGCGCTGAGCTCCAGGCCCCGCGAGCGCCCCCGGCGGGAGTCGGGGCAGGGCTGGGGGCGCAGGGCCCAGGGTCCCCGCTGCCGTGCACCCCTCACCCAGCGACCATCCAGGTGGGGCGTGTGGGCGCTCCCCCCCCCTCCTTCCAGTCGGCCTGGCCCTGGAACCCACGCTCCCAGAGGGTTCCATCTGAAGGGGGNCCTGAGCCTTCCGAGCAAATGTAAGCCTCTCCCCTCCATTTGTATTTGCTCAGAAGCTCATCTCTGTAGCCAGCAGTCTTTGGGAGGAGACATGTTTGCCTCGGTAGCTCCCCGAGTTTCTGTCGCCCGGACCCCGGGGGTCATTGGTTTGTCTGGAGCAGAGGGCTCTTGGCGGGGCACACCCACCCTCTGTGCGCTGGGGGCGCAGGAGAGGTGTCTTCCAGGGAGGCCAAGCGGGGAGAGGACCCGTGTGTGTGTGTGTGTGTGTGTGTGTGTGTGTCTTTGTGTGTGTGTAAGGGAGGTGGCAGGGTGGGGGGGAGAGAGAGGAAGGATCCAGAGAGGACAGGAAGGAGCTTGGGAAGGAGCTTGGGTGTGAATAGAACAAGCCAAGTGTTGGGGTGAGTTTGGAGCCCCAGGTGATGTTCCTTTGAGCCTCTCTGGAAGCAGAGTGGCTGCTTCCCTGCTCAATCTCTGCCCAGGCTGGGGAAGGAGAGCTGCTAGGAGCTCTGTTGTGATACTTTGTTGCCAAACTGACAATCAACCCTAATTGCTCCCCCCAAGGTAATACAATTTAAGAAAACCAGCAAGGAAAAAGAAAATCCTCGCATTACAAAAGGAAAGAATTTTCTTCTCTCAGGCCTATTTAATTAACAAAAATGCTAAACACCAACAGACTGTAACTTGAATGTACCTGCTGTTCTGTACATTTGAAGGATTCACCAATGTTTTCAGCGTTTTCAGTCTAGATTCTGCATTTGCAGGAAACTTGGAGTAAAGGAATTTTTAAAAATAAGCTTGACAACACTGAGAAAGTACAATGCACACTTTACAATTAATGGAGCTTTCAGAAAATTGGCTGATAAATGTATATATAAACATCACACATCAAAGCTGCATGGCTGTTCGAAACTGGTATGAAGCTGCCATTTTTGTTCTTTCGACAATGATTTTTCTGTTAAAGTAGAGGGAAAAGGGCTTCACAGAGATCTTTCAACTTTTAGTTTATTTGACTAAAAATCAGTTTTTGATGTTGAAAAATGGTTCTTCCATTCCTGCTTTATACCATCAATTAGTAATGGTATAACCAAAGAGATGACTCTTCCTGAGAAATACGTAGTTTAATTCTAGCAAAGCAAGGTATTTGGGAATCAGAAACCATCTCATTTCCGTGACAGTTTATTTGTCTCGATGTATTTTCACAATGAAGGGGGTCGGCGTAGGGGGGAGGGGGGAGCCAAAATGCAGTTCCTGGGCCCTGGGGCAGTCAACTTGGGAATGATCCCAAATGATCCCACTTCGCATGATCCCAAAGATAGATTTTCTCAGAGGAAAGAAACTGCTGAAATCAAAATAAGTAAGAAAAGCAAAGCAGCTTCTCATTGGTTTATAATTAAATATCTTCTTTGGGGCAGGTCTTGTGAATTTGACTTTAGTTCCCAAGCAAGCTGCATGTGGGCAGCCGAAGGACTGGCTGCTGTTGGGCAGATGGAGGGACTGTGCCAGGAGAATCCTCTCCCTGGGCCTTGGAGCCCCGTGGTGTTACCCAGACCCCATCTGTATCTGCTTGTCTCTTTGGTCTTTGAAGTAGTAAAATACTGTGCTTTGCATCTCGAGGGTAGGTGCTGCAAGCTATGGCTTTTCTCTTGAGAAAATTTCAAGTTGTTTTAAAACTAACTGCAAACTTTTCCAAAAAGAGTGCCTTGGTATGATGGTATAGGCACATGACAAGTGTCATTGAGACACTCTGTTCTTCATCTGAATCAGCATTTCTGTGGCACTGAATAGTTTCAAATAAAGAAATGGCATGGATCCCGCTTCAGAGGTGGAACATACTGGGTTGTTACAAATTCTTTTTATTTTGCCAGACCTTAGTGGAAATCTTTAGGTGGTTGAAAACCAAAGAGCATCGTAATAATGTAAATTGTGATATTACCTCCTATGGAAATTGTCAGTGGGGTGGCAAGAGGTCCTCAGGCAGAAAAGAAGCGTTTGTGAGGAAGACTCAGGTATTTGTTAAAAGAATTTTTTTAATGTGGTAGCTAGAATTTTAAGAAGTGGGCACTGGATTTCAAGATAGGAATTCCCATATGGATTAAATATTGAGTGTGTCCATCTATGAGGAATGCAATTTTGCACTTTGGTGATGCAGCCTTGGCATATTCATCTTCAACTTCTAATCTTTAATTTCCTAAGTACATCCAATGTTATCAAGTGACTTTGTTTTATTCAATGAAATGACCTTATGGTAATTATTGTAACTCTTCACTGAAACAAGAGTCTGAAGTTCGTTGTGATTCTGTCCATCGAAAAGCTGAGTCAAAGGATTAAGTGAAGTTTTTTGATGACGGCCGTTCTGACTTATGAGAATGTAAACTTAAAAAACCATAGCTTACAGCGCCTATTCCTCGAGATGCAAAGCACAGTATTCTACTACTTCAAGACCAGAGAGACAAGCAGGTGTAGGTGGGGCCTGGGTACCACCACGGGGCTCCAAGGCCCAGGGAGAGGATTCTCCTGGCACAGTCCCTCCATCTGCCCAACAGCCATTCTGGAGAACAACATGGGGATTCCTTTAAAAAACTAGGAATAAATCTACCATATGACCCAGCAACCCCACTACTGGGTTTATACCCTGAGAAAACCATAATTGAAGAAGACGCATGTACCCCCAGTGTTCGTTGCAGCACCCTTTACAACAGCCAGATTACAGAGGCGACCTAGCTGTCCACAGACAGATGAGTGTATAAAGAAGATGTAGTACATATATGCCATGGAATATTACTCAGCCACAAAAAGGATGAATTTGAGTTAGTGCTAGTGAGGTGGATGAACCCAGAGCCTGTTATACAGAGTGAAAGAAAAGTTAAAGTGTTATTTCACTTAGTCGTGTCCGACTCTTGGCAACTCCAAGGACTGCAGCTGGCCAGGCTCCTCTGTCCATGGGATTTTCCAGGCAAGAATACTGGAGTGGGTTGCCATTCCTGCCTTCTGCTGGGGATCGTCCTGACCCAGGGATCGAACACAGGTTTCCCACATTGCAGGCAGATTCTTTACCACTTAAACTACCTAGAAAGCCCTATACAGAGTGAAGTCAGAAAGGGAAAAACACATACAGTATATTAATGCATATATATGGAATCAAGAAAAATGGTACTGATGCACCTATTTGCAGGAAGGGATCAGAGAGGCAGATGTAGGGGACGGACTTGTGGGCACCGTGGGGGCAGGAGAGGATGAGACAGACGGAAAGAGTAGCATCAACATAGGTACACTGTCGTGTGTAAAGTGCGGAGCTGGTGAGAAGCTCTGTATAACACGGGGAGCCCAGTCTGGTGCTCTGTGAGGATGCAGAGGTGTGGGATGCGGGGAAAGGAGGGAGGCTCAAGACAGAGGGGATATGACTCATGTTGTTGTATGGCAGAAATCAACACAATATTGTAAGAATTTTAAAAAGGGGGGAGAGGGTTAAATGATCTTCAGACACTCATCTAATGAGAACTAAGAAGGACTCTTGATAGACACGCAACCTTTTTATGGTCCATACTCAGAAATGCACCTTCATATGTACATAGCTGAGCGTGCCCATGCACACACACACACACACACACACACACACACACATACACGCCCCACACAAATCATAGGCCCAGGCTTTGGTCAGGATCCTCAAGGGGAAAGCCTTGACAGCACCAACCCATGATACTCAGAGGCACAGTGTTTTCAAACAGTGCTGCAAGAATATTTCATTTGCACTTGGGTTTGATTTTAGGTGGAGAAGAGCACGTGCCATGATCACAGCATGCAGTAGGGGCCTGGCCACACGTCCTAGGAAAATTTGATGCATTCAGTGAATCTTCTGAGTGTCAGCTATGCGTCTGGCTTTGCATTCAGCCCTGCAGTGAACACCCTTCCCAAGGCCTCCTCCCCGTGGGAGAGGCAGAGACAGGGAGCAGTTACAGGCTAGATGGCAGCTATTCGGCTCCAAAACAAAGGCTTTATGATCAAGTCCATACGCCATCTCATCTGCAAATACCAGATCACTGCATTGCTGTGTTTCCTATACCCTGAAGGCTTGGAAGTGTTGATTTGCCTTCTCAGGTTCTTAGCTTACTTGTGACTTAGGCTGGGAGTTGAGCACTGCCCCGGGCAGGAGCCAGTGTGCTCTGCTCCCTTCTCCACAGGGTCATTCGGAAACTTTAACACAAATCCTGTGCTCTTAGAAGAAGATCTGTCAACTGAGGGTCACAGGAGATAGCCACTCATGTGGCCGGAGCTGGTTTTTCCCCAAGGCCCTTGGGTATGGATTCTTTTGGTGAATCCCTATATCCATTCATTGAAGCTTGGAGAACTCTCTCTCTTTTAATCTAATGTAACATTTGCTAAAGAATGTTCCTCAAGGCTAATTTCCTGACACCTGCCATAAGCTGACTGCTATCTCTGGTAAGCTCATCAGGGACTGAACACCAAGAATGTGAAATGATCTCATTCAGTTTGCGGAGGGTAAATGAATAGAATATTAAATTAGATTTTCATGACAAAAATCAGAGTTATAGCTCTTCTTTAATATGGAGCTAATTGAACTGATGAGTCTTGGAGGCTTTCTCTACTCCCAAGAATCACCCGTGCATCCCTCCAATGCTGAATATCGAAGTGACAAGGACTCTGTTACCTGTTTATTGGACATCATCTCATTAAGCCCTCACGACTTCCCAGGGAGGCAAGTGTTATTATCCCCATTTCACTGATGCAGAAACTGAGGCTCAGGAAGATTAAGTGGTCCCAGAGGCCACAGCTATGTCAAGTTGTGGCAGCAAGAACGTACCTACCACCTGCCCTCACTCCCGCCCTTCCCACTCTGTCCTTCAGGTCTGAGAGCTATCCCACTTTTCAGGGATCCTTCCCTGGCATCGAAGTTAAGTGTCTCTCTGCTCTGCATCTGTGGCCCCTGGATGGGCTATATCACACTTCCAGAAGGCCCTGCTCTTGCCTAGGTCCTCTCCTGGGTCAATGTGGGCAGGAGTCACATGCTGTATCTAATCAAACACCTGGGGGGTAACAGTTGAGTGAATGTATAAGTGTGCGAGTTGGCAGTTGTACCCTAAGCTTTCCGCACACTCTCCCTCCCTTTGTGGGCCCTCTAGTCTCCTGTAACAGGCCTGATTCCTCCTTACATAGAGCCAGACCTTCAGCTGGACCCGCAGATACAACACAGGAGGAGACACAGCCCTGGAGTCCACTGTTGTGCAGAGTGCCCTCTGCGGACAGGCTGCATATCAAGAGTTGTGGAGCTGCAGGTAGGAAAAGCCAGAGATGTGATGGGAGATGCTGAGGCCAGAAATGGCTGATTAATCTCTCCCCTTGAACATGAGAGCAACTGTAATAATACAAAAAATGTCCTAGAGAATCCAGGCTGACACCTCCAAGGCCACACGAGTTCTTATTTGCCAAAGATGCCTGGGCCTTTGCCAGGCTACCTTTTCCTACCACCTCTGCTCTTCCCAGACCTTAATCCCATTATTAGAACAAGGCTGAGATTCCAAGAAGGCAGGAAGAATTAAAGACACAAATGGGTTCATGCTCTGTGTTCCTCACACAGGGTCTGGGCTTAATGAGACTTAAAGATGGAGAGAGGCAAAGAGTGTGTGTTCAGTTCAGTTCAGTCGCTGCATCGTGTCCTACTCTTTGTGACCCCATGGACTGCAGCACGCCCGGCCTCCCTGTCCATCACCAACTCCCGGAGGCTACTCAAACTCATGTCCATTGTGTCGGTGATGCCATCCAACCATGTCATCCTCTGTAATCTCTTTCTCCCACCTTCAATCTTTCCCAGCATCAGGGTCTTTTCCAATGAGTCAGTTCGTCACATCAGGTGGCCAAACTATTGGAATTTCAGCTTCAACATCAGTCCTCCCGATGAATATTCAGGACTGATTTCCTTTAAGATGGACTGGTTAGATCTCCTTGCAGTTCAATGGACTCTCAAGAGTCTTCCCCAACACCACAGTTCAAAAGCATCAATTCTTCAGAGCTCAGCTTTCTTTATAGTCCAACTCTCACCTCCATACATGACCACTGGAAAAACCATAGCTTTTACCAGATGGACCT
>SJYV01039606.1:1624365-1832547 GCA_006410875.1 Neotragus pygmaeus | reverse complement strand
GGTGAGGGAGGGGCGCCCAGAGGGAAGCAGGAGCGGCTTCGCCTTCTCCGGGGTGAGCTTGGCTGGGGAGGCGAGGCAGGCAGGGAGATGAGAGGGGGCAAACCTAAACCCAGCCCGCCACTCCCGGGCGCTAGGCACTGCCCCGGCTGCCCCCGCGGTGCTGGCCTGGCCCTAGGACCCGGTGAGGGAGGTGGGCGCTGAGTGGCAGGGAAGGAGCTGGGTTCAGGGCCGCCTCTGCCCTCCCACCAGCGCAGCTGTCAGCCATCAGGAAGTCCCTCTTACCGGCCTTCAGTTCCAGACCTCCCTCGATGGCTGACCGCCCATGCCGCTGAGGGAGAGGGGCCCACTCGGCCCCCCGGGGGTGCTCCTGGACCCCGCGGGCTTCCCTAGACGCCAGGGAAAGGGCCTGTGCGCCGAGTGGGCCAGCCTGGAAAGGTGGGGGAAAAAATCCCACCCAGACGGGCCCGGGGGTCCCCAGGAGCACCTATCTAAGACAGCGAAGTATCTTTGGGGGTGGGTCAGGCTCCCCTCGGAAAATCTGGGGTGAGCGCCAGCCTGTCGCCCCCTTCAGATGGAACCCTCTGGGAGCGTGGGTTCCAGGGCCAGGCCGACTGGAAGGGCCNTCTCTTTCAGAATTTTCCACAGTGTGTTGTGATCCACAGGGTCAAAGGCTTTGGCATAGTTGATAAAGCAGAAGTAGATGTTTTTCTGGAACTCCTTTGCTTTTTTGGTGATCCAACAGATGTTGGCAATTTGATCTCTGGTTCCTCCGCCTTTTCTAAATCCAGCTTGAGCATCTGGAAGTTCATGGTTCAGGTACTGTTGAAGCCTGGCTTGGAGAATTGTGAGCATTACTTTGCTAGCGTGTGAGATGAGTGCAATTGTGCAGTAGTTTGAGCATGTTTTGGCATTGCCTTTCTTTGGGATTGGAATGAAAACTGACCCTTTCCAGTCCTTTGGCCACTGCTGAGTTTTCCAAATTTGTTGGCATATTGAGTGCAGCACTTTCACAGCATCATCTTTCAGGATTTGAAATAGCTCAGCTGGAATTCCATCACCTCCACCAGCTTTGTTTGTAGTAATGCTTCTTAAGGCCCACTTGACTTCGCATTCCAGGATGTCTGACTCTAGGTGAGTGATCACACCATCGTGATTATCTGGATCGTGAATATTTTTTCTGTTCTGTGTGTTCTTGCCATGTCTTCTTAATATCTTCTGCTTCTGTTAGGTCCATACTATTTCTGAGTGTGTGTATGACTCATAATTTCGACTGCATCTTCTAGAAATGTTCAGGTGTCAGCCCGGCTCCCAGGGCCCTGCTCTGTCCCAGCAATTCATCAGGTGCAGCCAGCCCTCATCCCTGCACGCATGGGCGGTTTGCCTCTGCCTAAGGCAAGCATTAACTTCTCCACCTGAACCAAAGGATGCCCTTTGACTGGACCTCGCTCTGCTGGGCTGGGAACACGTCAGTCCTTGCAGCCTAAGGGCAGGTAGGTTTAGGGGAGCTAGACTTCTCAAGGCAACAGAATTAATACTTTAATGAATGGTGTCTGTTTCAGGATTCTTGAAAAGCTGGAGCTTAATTCTTTCTGCTCTTTTTGGAATCTTGAGTGCAACAGAATGGCCTTGCTGTTTTACTTACTTTGGTTTGTTTGACTTATTATTTTAAAATTTTTGTCAAAAATAAATCACATTGTACATTTTTCATCATGCATTTTAACTGAGTGAAATTAAAAACAATTTGGTATGTTACTTTAAAAATACAATGTAAGAAGGAAATTATACAGGAAGGAAAGAAGAAAACTTTTAAAGAATCATTTGTAATGCAAATTTTAAGAAATACACTATCATTAACCTTTTTTTTTCATTCAATCTCGCTAGGATATATAATACGTGAATGATATGTAAAGAAATGTAAGACATATAAGAATCTGCAGCAATAATATTTCTTCATTAGCGAGAATTTTTTTCATTTCTGGCAGGAATGTTTCTTCATTTTCAGGGCTTGAATGTGTCAGTCTGTTAGTACACATATCATATTTATGCATTCATTGCAGGCACAAAATTAAAATGAGATTTATAACAGGAAAAAGTCACACATTTTCCAGTATCTAGAAAGATGGATGTTTTTGAATTCTTCTGACATCTCAGGAGGGACCCTACTCTGGCTCAGATTTCGCCTGGGCTCTTTCATACAGCAACCCCACGGCTCCCTTTGGGCCATCTGCACTTTGGAAAAAAAAAGACTTTCAGCATAACTGGGTGTAGAATGACAAGAGCTGGTGCTGAGACCCCTGCCCTGTGCACCATCCGCTGGAGAAGGCTTTGGTCAATCCAGACAGGGTGCTGTGGACGTTGTGAAGTCAAGATGTTCACTTCAGAGGCTTCATTCATACGTGCTGCAAAATAGGTGCCAGCTTCAAGAGAGAGCAAAGCTGCAGAACTGGGGTTTTGAATGTGGGAACACAGACCCCTGCTGTGGGAATGAAATCCTCTCAGATGCACCAGGCAGGTCTGGGTCATGAGGGATGGTGCCCTGGTACTGAATGTCCACTGCCAGCAAGGGCCTCAAAGACATGGCTTCTACTAAAAGCCGATAAGCAAGGAAGGTGGTATTAACTCAGCTTTACAAATGCGAAAGCTGGGCTTAGAGAGGTCCAGTGACTCACCCAAGGGAGGCAGAGTGCTGGAGACCAAGGTTTGAGCTAAACTACCCGGACTCCAAAACTCACTGGTTTCCCCACCATCCACACTGCCTTTCTTGTAACAAAGAGCCGGGAAGGGGAGCAGCAGAGAAAAGCCACATTCTCTGTCCTCAAATTCAGTTCCAGAGATGTTGATTCATTGTGTCCCATTTCCAAGAAAGCTCAGGCGCAAGAAGGAAACATCAGTATCTTTGGAGTTCATTGTATAAAACAACATAATTCTTTAGGCATGATTTAAAAACTAGGAACATGATTGTTCTTTATTATAAAATAGAATTTAATAGCATAATTTTTAAAAATTAAGGGATGTCATTGAATGAGTAGAAATACAATCTATAAGTTTCAAACAGGAGAGAAGGAGCAGAAAATTACAGCCAGGGAATTCCAAATGACTACATTTGGCCCACCAGCTGTTTCTGTATGGCCCATGAACTGAGAGTTCTTTTACATTGTTTAATGGCTTATAAAGAACGTAAGAGAAAAATATTTCATGACTTGAAAATTACACGAAATCACATTTTTTTTTTTGGCACCAGTAAATACAGATTTCCTGGACACAGCCTGCCCATTCAGTCACGCCTGTCCATGGCTGCACTGGTCTTGCATCAGCGACCAGAGCTGCTCCTGAGACCCCAGTGGCTCTCCTAGTCCCACCCTGCAGATACCAAAGGCAGATACAGAATCAATAGCTGTAGCCGCATCTTAAGGATTGTGTATGTTGATGTTCTAAGACTTTTTTTTTTTTACTACCAGTGAAAGTGAAATTCTCTCAGTCGTTTCTGACTTTTTGCGACCCATGGACTGTATAGGCCTGGACTTCTCCAGGCCAGAACACTGGAGTGGGAAGCCTTTCCCTTCTCCAGGGGATCTTCCCAACCCAGGGATCAATCAAACCCAGGTCTCCCACATTGCAGGCGGATTCTTTACTGGATGAGCCACAAGGGAAGACCAAGAATACTGGAGTGGGTAGCCTATCCCTTCTCCAAGGCATCTTCCCAAACCCAGGAATTGAACCAATGTCTCCTGCATTGCAGGCGGATTCTTTACCAACTGAGCTATTGGGGAAGCCTCATACTAGTGCATACTCATTATATCAAAATAGTCACGTGTGAGCTCAGTCATGTCTGACTCTTGGGACGCCATGGACTATAACCCGCCAGGCCCCTCAGTCCATGGAATTTCCCAGGTGAGAAAACTGAAGTGGCTTGCCATCTCCTACTCCAGGACATCTTCCCAACCCAAGAATCGAACCCGTGTCTGCTGTCGCTCCTGCACTGCAGGTGGATTCTTCATCCCTGAGTCATCAGGGAAGTCCATATCAAGACAGGAAAAGACGTGAAAAGTGGACATCATGCGTCACAATGTCAAGACACAAGAGAGGGTGGATGATGTTGCTATGGTCAGGCACCAGGTTTATCAGGCAATGACTCCAGACACGTGTGGAAGGACACTCTCTACATCAGCATTACCAGACTAAGCATTTCCTCACTCAGCATGGTGATGGTCAGAAAAATTAGAAAGTGTATCCCTTCTCACCGCAGCAGAATTTCTTCACAAAAATTCAAAAAATGAAAATGCAGCTGCGATTGAAGCAAGTTTCTGGGCAAGAAAACCACTTTTACTCATGATGAGTTCATTAAATCAGGTTTGAGAGCAGCAACTGCAGAAATGTGCCCAGAAAATGTCTAGAAAAAATAAACTTATTTAAGACTATTAGCTTTCAGACTCAGTTTTGTTCTATTGTAATTAGATACTAAAAGTCTAATGTCATCAACAAAATTTTGTGGAAATCTCTTTTCTTTCTTGCTGTGTAAGTATCACAAAATGTCCTTGATTTTGCCCCTTGGTCCGCTAAGCTTAAAATGTCTACCATCTGCCTTTTGCAGAAAAAAATTTGCCAACATTTTTCAGAGGATGACAGATTCTTTCCTTGGCCAGTCTGCTGACAAGCCAATCAAAGACATTCTTCATTTCTTTGATTTCCAGCACTTCCTTTGAATTTTTTCTTAGGTTCCATCTCTTTGCTTCCATTCCCCATGTGTTTTCACATGTTGTCTATATTTTGATTCAAGTCTTTCACGTAATGATATTAATTATAAGTATTTTAAATCACCTATCTGGTAATTCCAACGTCTATGTTATATTTGAGACTTGTTCTAATGTTTGCTCTGTGTCCTAGGACAATGCTTTTTCTTGCCTTTTAGCAGGCCTGGTTGTTTTTTGCTGAAAGCCAAACATAATATACGGGGTAAACTGGCCTTCATGGTGAGGTTGGTTGTATGGTCAAATCTGGCTAGAGGCTGAGAAGCATTTACTATTTGCTGGAGGTGCCTGAAGCTTCACATTTCTCTGCTTTTGTCTCTCAGGTCGCCCTTGGTTTCTAGAAGCCCTCTTCCTCAGAAACCTGCATCCTGTGTTTGTTTAGGCCCTAATCCACTATGTGAGAGAGGGGAGGCGTTTCTGTCACTTTGTGTTTCCGTCTTAGTCTCTGAGTGCATCTGTGTCCTTGTGTTGTGAATTTCATAGGTGTTGCTTACTAACTCACCTCCCTTTCTTAGGCACAGATACCAGAGGGCGCTAGAGTCAGGGAAGTGCTTTTCCACCGTGGTCCCTGGTGTCTCACAAGGTGCCACGCAGAGTCTGATCCAGGGGTCAGAAAGATCCCCTGGAGAAGGGAAATGAACCACCCCTCCCGTCTTCTTGCCTGGAGAATTTCATGGACAGAGGAGCCCGGTGGTAAGCGACGAACAAACTCGCGCAAGGGGGCAAGGCTCTGGTCGTGTCCATCTTCCCTGGAAAGTAGGCCTTCACCAGGGAGGACACTCAGCGTATTTCTCAGCAATTGTCCTTTTCTTTTTACTTTCAAGGGATTGTCTTGGCTCCTTGTCATTTTAATGCGGAGGGCTTCCTGGAGAGTCTAGAGGAACTCCTTAACTGTGGCCTCCCGAAGGCTTTTCACTCTTAATCTCATCTGCACTCAGCCTTGAGCAATTTGTCAAATCCCCTCTTTAAGGGTGTCTAACAGTTCATAGCTCCCGGGGCTTCTACTCCAGGTAAGCAGACCTTTCTCTCTAAATCCTAGGGTGGTGGTTTGCTCTGTGACCTCAGCTCTCTGGGGGCTCGCAGAAATGTCATTGGTCTTCAGTGGGCTCAACTTTTTCTTGTGGTGAGAAGGGGAGTGATGACTTATAAGCTCTTTACATATACTGCTGACATTGGAAGCCCTCATCCTATCTTTTTCAGAGTTTATCAGATGCCCGTGATGCGCCTGGTCGTGAGGTGGTGAACACAAGAAACAACAGTCCCTGGGAAAGGTTGTCCTTTTCCTTCTGACCTGCGTCTCCAGCTACTAGAGATGTCACATCAGCCTTTCAAATTCCACGTTGCCACCTGGACCTGGGTGCGCCCTTCACCAAGCTGACTGCTAGCCTTGTATTCACCGCGGTCCACCGGTCCAGCGACACTCTGGAACACTCCCTCCTCCTCATCCCTCTATTTTATCAACAAACTTAATTTTTTTTTTTAACTTTAAAACACTTTTATTGGAGTATAGCTGATTTACAATATTGTGTTAGTTTCAGATATACAGGAAAGTGAATCAGTTATACATACACGTATCCACTTTTTTCTTTCTGCTTTTTATTTCCAGTTGGATTGTATATATTTATTTAAAGTGAAGGATAATTGCTTTACAATGGTGCATTGGTTTCTACCAAACATCAGCATGAATCAGCCACAGGAACAAGCCTAATTCTTAGAGAACTCTTAACTCGCAGGCTTTCTCTCCATCCTTACTGCCCCAAGGCTGGCTTAGGATTCTACCATCTCTGACTAGGGTGTCCAATGGTGTCCTGACTTCAGTGGCCTCCAGTCTTTTGACCACTATCCTTAAAATACCAGGAGCGTCAGATAAAGCCCCAATTCCTTATCATTCCTTGCCACAAGGCTCTTCACCGCCCATCGCTTCGATCCACATCCTCTGTAACTCCTCCCACCACCCCTGCCTGGGCCAGCCCCTCTGCTGAGTTTCTCTTTCATCATCTTCCACTGCATCCCAAATAATACTTAAAGGTCTTGCCTCAGTTCCCAGATGGGATGGATCAGTTCCCTAGCCATGGCTCCACGCCGCCCCGCCGCCCCACCCCACGCACACTTTCTGTGACACCTGACACCCTGTCTCAGTCCCTTTCAGCTGCTATCCCAAAATGCCACACACAAGGTGACTTATAGACAACAGAAATTTCTTTCTCGCCGTTCTGGAAGCCTGCAGTCCAAGAACACAGCACAGCAGATATCTCGCACTGACCCCATTCCCTGAGGATTCTACCCTCAGTGACCTAAGCCCCTCCCAAAGGCCCCGCCTCTACTACCGTTGCTTTGGACGTTAGGATTTCAGCATAAGAATAATGGGGGAGACACAGACATTCAGCCCGCAGCACAGCCTGAGGCATGATTTGTCCAATTTTCCTCTTCCGCTAAAAAAAAAAAAAATCACTTTTTTCTTTTTAGAAAAAGCATCCACCATTTCCCTCTTGCTATCTGAGAAGCTGACAGTATACCGCAAGCAAAAAACATTAGCTCTCACACTAAGCCCCAGTGTGAAAATTGAAATTTTTCATTGAAAATAGGATTTTATCGCACAGAAACCACGCTTGCTATTATAAAATGGAAGGGTCTGCACTTAAAACTGACTTCATCTTCTTCCCGGCCTGAAGGTCACCTGGCTGATTTCCAGGTCTGCCTTCGCCCACTGGATGCTTATTATCACAGCCTCAGAGAAAGACACCGAGAAAACAGTCAAACTTTGCATTAACCAATATCACAACTTGGGGAAAATAAGCAGGATCCCGTGCATCTTTAAACATTTGCTTGTCTCATTTTGCATGTTTTTAATTTCTTGGGGACATTATGAGACATAAATGTAGGAGGCCCAATGTGAAGGACTGCTGTGTGTTCACTGAGAAAGAGAAGAGATAAACAAACTCTCCATTAATGTGTTTTAAAATCTGGTCAGACTCGCCTCATAAAACAATAGACAGCAGCTTCTGGTTAATTAAGTGGGAGTCAAGCTATATTGTAAATAGTTGAGAGGGGGGTAAATACCAGGCAGATTAATTACTTGGGGACTGAATTGATGCTCTATTGGAGGGACATGGATAAAATTATGAACAAATCTATGTAATCATTTTCTCAGCAAGCCTTGACTGAGTGCTTCAGACATAGAGAACACTCTTATGGACATGGCTGGAGGGGGAGGAGGAAGGAGAGGGAGGGACGTATGGAGAGGGTAACATGGAAACCTACATGACCACATGTAAAATTGGGAGCCAGTGGGAATTTGCTGCATGGCTCAGGGAACTCAAGCTGGGGCTCTGTAGCAACCTACGAGGGTGAGATGGGGAAGGAAGAGGGAGGGAGGCTCAAAAAGGAGGGGACATATGTATACCTATGGNGGAGGGAGGTGGGAGGGAGGTTCAAGAGGGAGGAAGTGAAGTGAAGTGAAGTGAAGTTGCTCAGTCGTGTCCGACTCTTTGCAACCCCATGGACTGTAGCCCACCAGACTCCTTCCATCCGTGGAATTTTCTAGGCAAGAGTACTGGAGAGGGTTGCCATTTCCTTCTCCAAGAGAGAGGGGATATGGGTAAATCTAAGACTGATTCATGCTGATATTTGGTAGAAACCAATGCAATGCCATAAAGCAATTACCCTTCAGGAACTCATGTACACCTATGGTGGACTCATGTCAATGTATGGCAAAACCAATACAGTGTTGTAAAGTAAAAAAATAAAATAAAAACTATTAAAAATAAATAAATTAAAAACACTAAAAAAAAATCCTTAACTGAGTGCTTGATATATATTTGGGACTCTACGAAAACAGCCTGAAGGAGCATCAGAAAAGGGAGTAACTAAATCAAGAGGGTCAATAAAACTGGGAAAGGGGGCTGTTGTCGTCTCCATGGCAACATGTGGCCCAGCAAAGACTTCATTATGAGGGAGCGTCACGGTGAGCCCTTCCCCAAAAGCCCAGCTGGTAGAGAGCCCGCCTGCAACGCAGGAGACCCTGGTTCGATTCCTGGGTCAGGAAGATCCACTGGAGAAGGGATAGGCTCCCCACTCCAGTCTTCTTGGGCTTCCCTGGTGGCTCAGCTGGTAAAGAATCTGCCTGCAATGTAGGCAACCTCAGTCCTGGGGTCAATGCCTGGGTTGGGAAGATCCCCCAGAGAAGGGAAAGGCTACTCACTCCAGTATTCTGGCCTGGAGGATTCCATGGACTGGATAGGCCATGTGGTCGCAAAGCNTGGCTCAGCTGGTAAAGAATCTGCCTGCAATGTAGGCAACCTCAGTCCTGGGGTCAATGCCTGGGTTGGGAAGATCCCCCAGAGAAGGGAAAGGCTACTCACTCCAGTATTCTGGCCTGGAGGATTCCATGGACTGGATAGGCCATGTGGTCGCAAAGCGTCAGACACGATTGAGCGACTTTCACCTCACATCGTGAGCCCTAGAAGGTTGAGTGGAGACTCAACACGCGAGCTGAGGGGCAGGCACCCCCGGTGGCAGCAACCAGGTGAGCTCCGGCTTGAGAGTCTTGAAACAGCAGTTAGATGAGCGAGGAATGTGGGGGTGGACGTGTGACCCATATTCCTGAGGTTCCATCATTGCATGTGGGATTGAGGCAGTAAAGCATGAGATGGCTCTGGTCACAGACCGGATACGAAGAACTAGAATCAAGTCCAAGGGCACCGATGCTGGGAGAGGGATCCAGATCAACCTCTCAGGCCTTCCCACCGGAAGGGCTTAATGGAGCTGGAATTTTTTTTTTTTAGTGAAGCTCAGTTCAACTGTTTTCACTCAATCACTGAATCTTCTCTGCTTCTTCTGACTTCCCTCAATACTGAGCATCTGTTCACTCCAGGCCCAGAACTAGGTGCTTCCACTGAAGAAGACTGTTCTCAGCAACATGATAATCTTTCAGGTGACGAGGGTCTCCAACCGCTATTATTCATATTTCGATTTTACTCCAATTTCAACCAGTCTAGGCAATTTTCACGGGTGTGTTTACTCTGTCCCGACACTGACACTCAGATTCTTTATGAGCGATGAGCCAGTAGTCAGACACTGGGTAAAGCTTGCTCTGTCTCTTTTTTGCAAGTGAGACATCTCACCACTTGGGCCGTAGGGGGCATTGCCATGACCCAGACTTAGTCAAGCTTAAGCATTGGATATCAGCAGAAGTAATTCAGAGCTGATGGTGCAGCACGGCTTCTGAAGGTGATATCTGATAGGCAAAATTCTTTCCTAAATCCTCCCTATTGACTTCAGGTATTTAACTGACAATAACCATGATAGTGAACTTACAGCTTCTGTAAGTTTACAGTGAAAACTCTGCATGGATTACATACATATCAAGTTTTATTGTTCTCTTGAAGTCAGAAGGGATAAAACGCGGTAAAATAGCTTTTAAGACTATTCCTCCTGATGTCATTTCTCTGAACAATATTCTCCACTTAGACTTACAGATAAGTTGATAAAAATTGGAAATAAACTAAGAAAACCTCTTTTAAATGACTTTTATATGAAATACTTAAGGTAGCTTGATTTGCCTATACTCGCTGCAAACCAGGCTTACTTGTCTCAACAGTGGTACAGATACCCAGACGCCCAGGCCGACGGCGATGTCTCATGCTAGGGACGGAGCATGAGTTGGAGGGGGGCGCGGGGGCGTGTCCAGTTGACATCTGCTGCTCTCCTTCCTCTAACCCAACTTTCCTCCATCAGAAAACAAGGCTCCAAAAGGCTTGTGTCAGAGTGTCTCTCTTTCGTGAATTTAGGATTACCAGGGGAGAAATGAGGGGGAGGGATAGTTAGAGAGTTGGGGGTGGACATGTACACGCTGCTGTATTTAAAATGGATAACCAACAAGGACCTACTGTAGAACACAGGGGACTCTGCTCAATGTCATGTGGCAACATGGGTGGGAGGGGAGCTTGGGGGAGAATGGATATATGTTTACGTATGGCAGAGTCCCTCTGCTCTACACCTGAAATTATCACAGCCTTGTTAATAGATTCTCAGTTCAGTTCAGTTGCTCTGTTGTGTTCGACTTTTTGTGACCCCATGGACTGCAGCACACCAGGCCTCCCTGCCCATCACCAACTTCTGAAGCTTACTCAAACTCATGTCCATTGAGTTGGTGATGCCATCCAACCATCTCATCCTCTGTCATCCCCTTCTCCTCCTGCCTTCAATCTTTCCCAGCATCAGGATCTTTTCCAATGAGTCAGTTAATAGACTATGCTGCTGCTGCTAAGTCACTTCAGTCGTGTCCGACTCTGTGTGACTCCATAGACGGCAGCCTACCAGGCATACTCCAATACAAAAGAAAAAGTTCTTAAAAAAGAATGTCTGTATTTCATTTCTCTTGCTAGCTGAAGGCTCTGTTGGTCACAGGCTCATTTTTTCAACCTCAAGTTTATGAAAAGGAAGTGAAAGTGTTAGTTGCTCAGTCATGTCTGATTCTTTGCAACACCATGGACTATAGCCCACCAGGTTCCTATGTCCATGGAATTCTCCAGGCAAGAATCCTGGAGTGGGTAGCCATTTCTTTCTCCAGGGGATCTTCCTGACCCAGGGATCAAACCCGAGAATCTTGCACTGCAGGCTGATTATTTATCCTCTGAGCCACGAGGGAAACACATGCTTTCACTTTCACTAAGTTTATGCTGCTGCTGCTGCTGCTGCAGCTAAGTCACTTCAGTCGTGTCCGACTCTGTGCAACCCCATAGACAGCAGCCCACCAGGCTCCGCCATCCCTGGCATTCTCCAGGCAAGAACACTGGAGTGTTATAAATAGGAGTGATTCATCCTAACGATGAAACTTGGGTTCGTCTCTAAGAACCCAAGTCCTCCACCTATAGGAACTATGTGAAGTTACAAGAGGGCCCCTCTTCTTCTGGTTGTCCCTATGTGCCATAAAACGTGTCTCTATCTGGGGTCTTTATTTTCCCAGGAGGATGACAAATGCTCCTCTAATCAGTGTAGACTATGAAAGGGCATCCAGTTTGTACTTCTATGCCCCAGTTCAGCATCATACTGAAGCTCCCATAATTACAGAGAAAATATATTAGTGAAAAGCATAATCAGAGGTCTGGCTAAATCACATGCATATTTCTGTACATTTCATCAACAAATACATAACCAAATCAGATCAAGAATTCTACAGGTTTTTATCCATTGTAAATCGACCTGATTCTTTAAAAGTTTTATGCACCAGAAACACAAAACTGGGAAAAGAGCTTTAAAGTATCTTTCAAGCCTCATCAAAAACCAGTTTTCACAAAGTTCCTTTTTTGAGGGAAAGAAAATTTGTCATTGGTCCCTCCTGAATCATCACTGACACTCAATGGATGTGAGTCATTATCATCAAGCAGCTCCCATCTTTCTGGCCTGAGACTGTCAGCAACTCCTTCCAAAACTCAGGACAGGGGCTGCTGTTGGCTGGAAATAACACAAGAAAGGGAAGATTTATTTGCATTGTTGCCTTACTTTTTAAGCCCAAACTGATAGACAGGCAGCCAAGTTCATCAAGGTGGCTAAGCTATCAACAGCATTTAGGTAGGTCCTCTGCCCCACCCGTGAAGAAACAAATGGCAACCCACTCCAGTATCCTTGCCTGGAAAATCTCACGGACAGAGGAGCCTGGCGGGCTACAGTCCATGAGGTCGCCAAGAGTCAGATACGGCTTAGCAACCAAACAAGGACAACTGTCCCACCGGTCACTCCTCTTCCCAACATGTCATTCAGATCAAAACAGAGGTCACTTGATTCACCTCTGGAAATATCCAGGGTGTCCAGAAAACAGTGATCTTTTTCTAGATTCACATTCCATTAGAATAGGCAGTAATAGTTCTTCCAGCTTCGGGCACCAGCCTTTGGGAAGCTGTTTTCCTACCAGACTGCCATCCCATCTCTTCCCACAGCACTTCCTTCCTAAAACTAATGATTAACCTCATTTTACTCTTTCTTGTGATGTGACTACGTTGCCTACCTGTCACCCTAACCGGACTGTCAACTCTGTGTAGAAAAAGTAGGCTAGTTCCTCTTCAAGATCCCCAAGGCCCAGGTTTGGCACACACCCAGGAAACACTGGACAAAAATTTGGGCACATTTTTGTCTGTGAGCAGAATCTTGCTTCCCATCACTAAGCAACTAGGGAAGCGTGGGGGCTTGATTCATCTCTGGAGGGTCCAAAGGGCTGTGGGAAAGACCCCAGGCTGATCTCAAAGCCCGTCTCCCCTTCTCCAAGCAATTCTCCTAAAAGAAGAGGGCGTAGGCTTACACCTCAGTCGTTCTCTCTGGCCTCTTGTTAACCTAAGAGGGGCTGGCAGGCCTCAAGTTCAGTCCACACCCCACCGTCTTGCCCCTGCTCCCCCACCGCCCTCCCGTGGCCCCCTCTGCCTGCCCAGCTCTGCAGCCCCAGGCTGACGGCTCCTGGCCTCCTGGCTCCCCACTTTTCAATCACTCATTCTTCCTTTAAAATCCATATTGAAAGGCTATCTTTCCTCAGGCCACAACACTCTACTGCCTGCAGCCATACAGGGCCTTACTCTTTTTCTCTCCTGCCTCACTGACTTTGTACACACAGCTTTTTCAGCCCCAGTCCCCCCGGCCAGGTTGCAGTCATCCTCACAACCCCAATTAACCCCCCACAGGCAGTGTCGCCCCTCCAGGAAGCCTCTCTGGGTTTGGTTTTTGGGTCTTTGTTTTCCTAACCCTTTACTTCCTCTTGTATATGGCTCATCACTGTCCATCACCTTTGGAGGGTGGGGCTGTGTTTAGATTTATCATTACCGAAACACCTTGAAATATCACCAAGAGCCGAATGCAGTCTACTGCCTGTTTTTGTACAGCCCTAAGCTAGGAATGGTTTTTAAGTTTCTAGAGGGCCAGAAACAAAGTCAAACAAAGAAAGAACAAAGAAGAATGTCTATTGGAGACACTGTGTGACTTGCAAAGCCTGGAGCTCTGGTAGGAAAGCAATCTGGTCCCTAGTAAGTGCTCAGTAAGTATTTCTTTGTCCTTGTTGAAATGCTTGTGAATGGTGACTGCAGCCATGAAATTAAAAGATGCTTGCTCCTTNCCTGGGTCAGGAAGATCCCCTGGAGAAGGAAACCCCCTCCAGGATTCTTGCCTGGAGAATCCCATGGACAGAAGAGCCTGGTAGGCTACAGTCTATGGGGTCGCAAGAGTCAGACACGACTTAGCGACTAAACTACCACCACCACCACCCCACTCCAACTACACACTCACACACCCACGCACACACCCACGCACACACACACACACATGCATGCTCACACATGCTCACACACACAACACATGCGCACGCACACGCATGCACGCACACACATATGCTCACGTGCATGCATGCGTGCGCACGCACACACATGCCCACACACGCACATGCGTGCTCACACATGCACACGCATGCACACGTATGCTTGCGCACACACGTGTGCACACACGCATGTGCACGCACACACGCATGCTCACACACACACACACACACATCCTCACGCACAATCTGGGGTGGCTTGGCCCAGTAGTGCTGTATGGGTTTAATCACTTCTAGCTCTTGGCCTGTACCTTATAGCAATTTGCATGCAACCAGAGCAAACTAGTTGTTGCTCCTTAGCCTCCTAACTCACTATTTACCTACAAAGCAAATATTATTTACTGATACTTTTCAACTGAAATCCAATGCCCGTAAGAACGCGTGCCAAGGCTGGGGCAGACTCGTCTTTGAAGGGCTCCAGCTTTCATTTTGCAAATACATTTATTGGCTTTTTTCCTCAGGCCCAGACACCTTTAGGCACCAGAGGTCAAGGAGATTTCTTTCATGAAAAGGGTTATCCAGTCTCTCTGGAAGTCAATGATATTGGACATTCTCGTTCGTGAGAACATTTCAAAGCACATTTCAATCCTTAGTATCAGACTCTTGCTCTTCCTTAAAATTTCACATCAAGTCAATAGTGTGAAAGGTGACAGAAGTTTTCACAAACATTCTCAATCTCCATCCTTGCGTTAGAGAATGCCAGAACATGAGGAAAATTGGATGCGAACAACAGCTTGGGTCCAGACAGGATGAAGACGGCAGAAGCAGTGACATTGCATCCATTTCCTTGAGGATCCTAAAGACACAGGTTCATTTTGCGACTTAAAATGCGCAAATCCCACCCAGCTCTAGGCTTTGCTCATTTTAGTGATCTTGAGAAACACGTGAAGAAAGTCAGCTAAGCCACTCTCCAACATGAGCTAAGCCCTTCCTGTATGCCTTCCCCTTCAAGCCTGACTGAAGCTGGAGATACTGACCTCTTGGTCTGGGAGAGAAGACTAGAGGCCCAGCTGGTCTGAACTTCCCACCGTTTTGTCAGTTACTCCACTTGGTCAAAACCATGTTATTCCTCCACTCGCCAACCCCCTCAATCCTGAACCCCAACCTGGCCACCATTTAAAATATAATATGGAGACCGTTTCAGCCAAGCAAGCCCTGGATGGGGGTCAGGAGACTGTGGTCTAGTTCTAGGTCTGCCATCCATGACTGGAATCGAAAATTGACTTCTCTGGGTCTTATTTATAAAACTAAGAGGCCTGGGTAATGTTATCTATACGTTCCCTTCATCTATGAAGGATGTCACCTGGTGGATAAAATTAAGAAACATCTCTGAATTATGGCACCAGATGGGTCTTCTTTAAAAGCAGAACTGGGAAGAGATGAAGGAGTAAGGAAGTGGTGGGGTCCCTTTGGGGACCAGGGAACCTCACCTCCCTGGAGCAGAGCAGAACTTCCCTTGGAAATTGTGTCCAAGGATGCTACACAGCTGCCGTCCCTCCCTGCGATGGAAGCAGGGCTCAGGATCAGAGGCCTCCTTGCCTGCAAGCTGGCAGTGGACCAGACCCTCCTATGCGCATCCTTCCAGGCCAAAGGCTGTGTAAGCCTGCCAGGGAATCACCCGGTGTTCTTCAGAGATACCTTGAATGTGATCTTTGGAAAGCTGGAGCATTCATTTAGTCTAAAGCAACAGTTAGGGGATTTTTGTTGTTATTTTTGTTTCTTTTTGTTTTCCCCAAAGTTCATTTTGCACAGAAACTGGTGCTGTTCATCAGAAGAAAAAAAGGCAGTCTTGGGAAATTTTTCTTCTTAGGGATTTTGTCCAAAGGCCAAATCACACTTGAAATGGCTGAAAGGGTGTTTTTTTCCACTAGAGGAATTGGCAGTTTCCCCAGAAACATAGAAACATTTATGAACTCGACGGGAAACTAAACTTGAAAAGCAAAACTCTGCGGTTCCCTCCTGCCAGGTAGATGGTGCCGTGGGGAGAGGCACTTCAGATCAAGGGCTTTACCCCAGGCATCACTCCGCCTGGTCCACGGGTGGAGCCCAGCCCAGCCCAGCTCCACCCACAGAAACAGCAGGGGGTGATGGTGACCCGAGGTCTGGCAGCCCCGGGGCCAACCCTGGTGCCTGCTCTGGCTTGGGGAAGGGCAAGCAGGCACCCTGGATTTGCACAGTGATGGGGCAGGGCAGCAAGAACCCAAGGCATTGGGGGTGGGGGGATGCTGGTTTAGTCCTGGCTGAGAGCCTTCTCAAGAGGGCTGTTGGGGCCTTAAATACTTCCTTATCACTCAGGACAGGAAGTGCCCCAGGACTAGCGAGGGAATGGGCCACCTTAGTGAATGTTGTTCCCACTCACAGGGAGCAAAGACTTCCCACTCCCATGCCTGCCTGCCATGTGTCAGCAGAAAACGAATGCACATGGCAGCTTGTCATTTCAAGAAAAAGCCGCCTCTTATAATCAGTTAAACTCACAGTCCTGCAGCATTCCACTCCTACCAAAGTGCATTTTAACCAGCACTTCAGAGTAATTACTTTCATGGGACTTTCCTGGTGAGCAAGTGGTTAAGATTTCACCTTCCAAGGTAGAGAGTGCAGATTCAATCCCTGGATGAGGAGCTAAGAGTCCACATGCCTCCAGGCCAGGAAAACCCAAAGCATTAAAAAAAAAAAGAAGAAGAAGAAGAAGCAACATTGTAACAAATTCAGTAAAGACTTTAAAAATCAGTTCAGTTCAGTCCCTCAGTTGTGTCAGACTCTGCGATCCCATTAACCGCACCACGCCAGGCCTTCCTGTCTATCACTAACTCCCTGAGTTTACTCAAACTCATGTCCGTTGAGTCGGTGACGCCATCCAACCATCTCATCCTCTGTCGTCCCCTTCTCCTCCTGCCCTCAATCTTTCCCAGCATCGAGGTCTTTTCAAATGAGTCAGCTCTTCGCCTGTGGTCCACATCAAAGTAATCAATTTCTGATTCCGGGGTCTATTGCAATGGCTTCTCAGGATGGATTGCTTGAGGCGACATTACCACGTTGATGCTAAGGACAACGGAGCCCTGCAAGGAGCCTCCACCAAGCCACCACCCCCCGGCCGGGAATTCTGGAAAACGAGGTGCCGGAAGGGTCATTCACTCGAGGCGGGGGGTGGTTTCACCTCTGATATTACGCCATTCTCACATCAACCTCCCTACACCCTCTTCATCACCTTGACTGACTTCCCCTCTTGCTCTAGAATGCTCTTTTCTGGAATTTAATTCATAAGTGAAATTTTATGTCGTTAATCACATGGCATCCAGTCAAGTTTCAACTTGCAAATAACAGAAAGAAAACCTCATAACCTCACACTTTCAGGATATATCATTGATTCCTTTACTCTGAGTTTCCACCAAACCACTTGACACTTTGTGAAGCGCTCTTTGTAGAATAGGGTTGTAACAAAATTATCCGCAAGACTTTTTACGCATTACGATGGTGTGATACATTCATAGTAGAAAAAGGACAGGTATTGGAGCCAGTACCTTCTGAGTTCAAATCCATTCCACTTCAAAATTTACTGTGTGACCTTGGATGCGTTGACCTGAAGTGAATAGACTGCCAGATATTCTTGAGCAAAGATGGGTTTATTCAGAGTCAGCAGAGAACTGCAGTTTGGAGTCTGCAAACATGGCGAGCCACGTGCAACTCGCTGAACAGCAAAGAAAGGAGATACTTTTATAGAGGGGACAAGAAGTCAGGAGTGAACAAGGAATCTGTGACTTTTCATTGGCTGATTCCTTGTCAGGCCCAAAGAGAAGTCTTTCTTCCTGTTGCTGGTTAGTGTATGTTGATTACTTTTAGACAAGGTGGACTATGGTCCCTCAGGACCCCAGCCATTCCTACCCCCAACACACACAAGGATCAGGGAACTGTCCAAGAGGCCTTGGTGCTGAAGGGCATTGAGAGACCGCCCAATGTGGCAACCTCATCTGGGCACTCGAATCTCTTCCATGCACCAGGAAGTCCCACTCTCTGCACCATGTCATTCTGGCCCAAAACCCCCTTTCAGCTCCACCTCTATTGGTAAATTCTGGTGCTTCTTGCAAGGCAGGGTTCAGGGGCCTCTTCTTCTGGGGCCTTTCCCAACTCCTCTGATACAGTTAGCCACTCTGTCTGTTCCTTTGCTTTCAAACTGGTCACGGTGCATGACCATTCGATGAATACCTATCCCCCTCCTCCCACCCCAGTTAGATTTTCAGCTCCTTGAGGGTAGGAATTGAACCATGTCTATGTGCATGTCTGCCTCACCTGACAACGCCCAACAGACAGTGAATGAGAAAGCCAGGGGGTCCCTGAGCCCTTATAGCGTGTTAGACGCCATGACACAGTGCTTGTGGTATGGTTTTGGTGTCTCCCCAAAGCCTGCAGAGGTTGAAATTATAAACCACACTTTTCCAACAAGGAAACTGAGACCCAGAAGGGTCAAGTAGCCTTCTCAAAGTTACAGAAGTAATACTTGGTAGAACCTATAGCAAGCGTAGCCCATGTCATGCTAAAGACCACAGCCTTTAGGCAGAACTGAACAGTCTCTCAAGATTACGCCTGTGTGTCTGTTTTCCTAAAATCTCTCTCTTCTTCCTTCTAGCTGCTCCTGCTTTTTTTCGCTGAGATTTCTGCAAGCTCGGCAGAGGCTTTGGGATCTTGTGTTGGGTCTTGACTTTTTCTTGAGGTTGACATCATCTACGATGTATGATAAAGGGTTCCTTTGTTTTTTCTTGGACTAAATTCGTGCCCCTTCAGTACAGAATGTGCTGACCTTTTACCTTGGCCTGACTGCTAAGCTAGACTTTACATAGACTTTTGAGGACCATCGGTTTTTTTGTTTTTTCCCTTTGGTGAAATTTCTGAGCTTTTCTGAGTCTAAGATGAATATTCTGCGTGAGTTCTTTGGTGGATCTTGTAAGTGCAATGTCAGGTCAAAATAACCACTTGGAAATAACCCTCTGGACACTTTAGGGAATGGCCCGGGCAAAGCCAAGGCTGTACTGCAGAGCTGTGTGAGCGCATCTGGTTGCCACGGTAACAGCATTGAGCTTCTGACACAGCCTACAGCCTGGTAAACACCGATATGTTGTCTCATTTCCAGTGAAAAAACAAAACAATATTCCTAAATCTGTGTTCAGAACTCTGATGTGAGGCAGATCAGTCTGGCTTAATTTCTTCATCAGAGTGTTTCTCTGGGGACTAGAATATTAGGCTGTCCCACACCGGAGCTTTCCCTCAATGATGTTGGAGTTGACGCTGAACCTTCTGTAGTTTTTCTCTTTCCACCCCAATGCCCGGAGCTTCTGGATGAAAATGAATTGACCGCCCGGTCACTTACCTGGGACATAACATTTGTTATCGAACAGAGAACCTAATTTCCTTTTCGATTCTGTGTGGCAGATAGGAAGCAACTTGAAGGATTTACAGTAAATATTAGTTTTATGCCGGTGAGAATAACACCACCACAGCTGCCTTCGCTGACATTCTAAACAGCCGAGCAGCTCCTTCCTTGTTGACTGTCGATACAGTGGCAAAGCCCAGGGGCGCTTCCCAAGGTCACCTCCAGTGGGCATCATTAGGACCGCAGCTTCCGAAGGCCGTGCTCCGACCTCTTGGCTAGTGAAAAGTCCAAAAGAGGGTTTTGTTTTGTTTTGTTTTTCATTCTTGAAACTCCCACAGCATTCCTTCCTGAAGATTTGGGGGAATAAACCCGGAAGTGGACTGGAGTAGGGGAGGGAGAGAAACAGTGGATGAGACGGGATCATAATTGTGGCTGCTCTGTGTTTACTCTGAGAGAGGAGGGTGTTGGGAATCCATTGAGTCCAGATGCCAGTGGATGGGAAGATGTGCAAAGCAAACAGCCTGGTCAGAGCCCTGGGCCTCCACAGGGGACCGAAGGGGCTTCATCTGAGGCTCCTGGGAAGACTTCCTGCCTCTCTCCCTGTGACGACTTCTGCCCAGCACTGGGCATGTATCCCACCTCCCCCAGACTCCCCTTTCCCTCTGCAAACTCCTAAGCAGGGTCTTGGACCCTTACTGCTCAGCCTGCGATCTTTTTGCCTCCCAATCTCTGCCAGCCTCCCGGCAACCACAGAATGCTGGGTCTCCAGAACTGGCCTGTCTGGTGGGACAGGTTCCCAGTCAGAGCCCCGCTCTGGGTGCTGTTCACCGCATCACTCCACAGTGTACTGCATTATTTGGGCCACATCTATTGTTTGGACTTATTGCAAATATTGCTCAAAAAAAGCTTTTTCTCCTGCTGGGTAGGGATACTGTCTTCTCTGTTTATTTTCATCCCAAGTAATAATGCCCTATTCTGCCCTCAGTAAATCTTCTAGAGTTGATTGACAGATTGGGGGCACTTCTACCACGACAGCCATTTGTTTCTCTCCATCTGCACTTGTAAAATGCAACCTCCACCATCCACAGCCCTCTATTTTTGAGCCCGTGTGTGTGGGATTGTTCATCCTGTGTGTGCTTTTTAACAGAATTTAAGTTTTTAATAAGATCCTTGTTTTTTAATTACAGCCATGAAACCAATACTCTAGGAAGAGTGTGAATAGGCATTTTTTTTTAATGAGGTTTGTTCCTTGCACTGAGGTTTACTCTAAGGGATTTTAAAGGTGCCTTTGGTTTCCTTAAGAAGGGATTAGCATGTGGGTGCGTCTTGGCTGTGGTCTAATTGATTGTCTCCTCACATGAAAGGAGGTTGGGAAGGAGGAACGCAGAGGCAGAGGAAGAAAGAAAACATGCCTCCATCCGTCTTCATCGTCAGTCCAGGCAGCCATCAGGAGCACGTGAAGGATTCTGCATGGAGGTCCGTCTGTCACATCCTGCTGCAGCTTCGCCCACCCTCTGCTCCTGCCCCGAGACACACTCAAACAGCTCTATTGCTTCACAGAGAAAGATGGAGACCACCCAAATCTGCCCTTCACCCTCGTGTGAAATCACTGCAGTGACGCGGTCCTGTCTCAGGGCTGGCAAAGCTGCCAGCTCCCAGTGAGCTCTGTCTGCCAGTGCCGCAGCCGATGGTTACGTGGAAACCCCAGGCTAAGCTGAGCAGCCTTTGCGTAACAGGGTCTGGTTCCATGACGGAGCCCCATCTCATTATTAGGATGATAGTGATCGTAGCCACTGAGAGAGCTCAGGCTGCCCAGTGATGCTGGGAAGAGCTGGTGTGCAAAGACAGTCTTTGGAAAAGAGCGAAGGCTCACCAATCCCGGAACAGCTGAAACCCTGCTGCTCTGCCATGGACCCATGAAAGATGCCGACCCTCGGAAGCAGTGGGCGCGTCTGCACATCCGGAGGAGCCTGGTGCGAAGTGTAGGTTCATGATTCTGATGGGCACGCGGTTGAGACAGTCTTCACCTTTGAAGATGCGGATTTGTACAGGTAACGATCCACCCACCAAAGAACAGGGGGACTCATAGACTCTTTTCCCGGGGTCCTGTTGGCTTGTGGCCTCAGCGCTCACTGCACTGTCCCGTCCACACTTCAGACTCCAACCATCTGGGATGACTCCTGTTCCTGGATGCACGTCTATTCTTGCAGAATTCCATGCCTTCGTGCGTGGAGTACCTGCTTCCCCCAATGCCTTTTCTTTCCTCCAACAATGAGTTCCCATCCGTCAAGACCCAGCTTGAATTTCACCTCCTGTAGAAAGCTTTCCCTGACTCCAACCCAAGCAGAGCTTATGTTTCTCTTCTCTGTGACACTTTGGGATTTGGTATCCTATCACATTTATAACACTTACCAAACTGAACTATTTATTCACAGGACTTCTTTCCCCCCACTTAGGGAATTAAAGGATAATGGGATCAGGATGATATGTTAATTTTGATATCCCAGTAAATAACTAGCATCTTACGAGCTTTTCATCCAAGGTATCAGCTCAGTTCAATTCACTTGCTGTTATGTCCAACTCTTTGTGACACCATGGGCTGCAGCACGCCAGGCCTCCCTGTCCATCACCAACACCTGGAGTTCACTCAAACGCACGTCTATCGAGTCAGTGATGCCATCCAACCCTCTCATCCTCTGTTGTCCCCTTCTCCTCCCGCCTTCAATCTTTCCTGGCATCAGGACCTTTTCAAATGAGTCAACTCTTTCCATCAGGTGGCCAAAGTATTGGAGTTTCAGCTGCTACATCAATCCTTCTGATGAACATTCAGGAGTGATCTCCTTTAGAATGGACTGGTCTGATCTCCTTGCAGTCCAAGGGACTCTCAGGAGTCTTCTCCAACACCGCAGTTCAAAAGCATCAATTCTTCAGTGCTCAGCTTTCCTTATAGTCCAACTCTCACATCCATACATGACCACTGGACAAATCATAGCTTTGATTAGACAAACTTTTGTTGGCCATGTAACGTCTCTGCTTTTTAATATGCTGTCTAGGTTGGTCATAACTTTTCTTCCAAGGAGCAAGCATCTTTTAATTTCATGGCTGCAGTCACCATCTGCAGTGATTTTGGAGCCCAAGAAAATAAAGTCTGCCACTGTTTCCCTTGTTTCCCCATCTATTTGCCATGAAGTTATGGGACCAAATGCCATGATCTTAGTTTTCTGAATGTTGAGTTTTAAGCCAACTTTTTCACTCTCCTCTCACTTTCATCAAGAGGCTCTTTAGTTCTTCACTTTCTGTCATAAGTGTGGTGTCATCTGCATATGTGAGGTTATTAATATTACTCCCGGCAAGCTTGATTCCAGCTTGGGCTTCATCCAGCCCAGCACTTCACATGATATACTCTGCATATAAGTTAAAAAAGCAGGGTAACAACATACAGCCTTGACATACTCCTTTCCTATTTGGAACAAGTCTGTTGTTCCATGTCCAGTTCAAACTATTGCTTCTTGACCTGAATACAGATTTCCCGGGAGGCAGGTCATCCAAAGTATGTCTTCTTGTGTCCCCTGATTTGTCTGGATGGATGAGCAGAAGCCTCACTCTCACTTTTCTCAAAGATATGACAGCCCCTGGGCTGCACAGGCTTGCCTGATAGAACACTGCAGATCTGCCACCGTGTAGGTCACGCTGACTGCAGAAGAGCCCCAGTTACTTACACGTGTCAAATTCTGCACCTGCTCTTTCCAAAGCAGGTAGAAAGAAGGCACGGATGCTTGACATACATTATAAAACCATAGAGAGAAGAGCCAGCGCTTTCAGAGTCATAACACGTTAGCTAAAGACATGTGCTAGTGTGTAAAGATAGCAGAGGTGTGCATGGTCCTCTATGTGTAACTCACCTCCTGCTTGGAGATCAGGCAGGTAGGAGTTTATATTTCCAGTGCACGAGGGAGCATGCACTATAGCTGCTCTGAAAGGTAAAGTGGTAAAGGTAATATTCCATTCCAGGGAGAAGATCCTGATGAACCCTGATGGGGCGCTGCAGCCAATTCTGCGTCCAAGACAAAGGACATGGTTTCGGGGTGTTGCTTGCCTTTTGGTTCCTGACAAAGATTAGAGGTTGCTCCATAAGCAATCTACAAAACTGTCGGGGTAGGGCAAGCGGACTCCAGGTTCTCAGGGAGAGGAAAGGTAATTAGACCTAAGCGTCCACACGTGAGGCACCGTGTACAGGGCCCGTGGCTGAGTGGGGCCACGGTTGGTCAGTTAACATCTCGGGGGCTGGTGTCTCTACAAGTGCAATGGACAGGGCTGCCCAGCAGGGTCACTTCCAGTCATAGCCTTTTACTGTTTTTAGGCACATCTAGTCCAATCCATGGCACCCCACTCCATTACTCTTGCCTGGAAAATCCATGGACGGGGGAGCCTGGTGGGCTGCAGTCCATGGGGTCGCTGAGAGTCAGACACGACTGAGCGACTTCACTTTCACTTTCTACTTTCATGCCTTGGAGAAGGAAATGGCAACCCATTCCAGTGTTCTTGCCTGGAGAATCCCAGGGACAGGGAAGCCTGGTGGGCTGCCGTCTATGGGGTTGCACAGAATCGGACACGACTGAAGCGACTTAGCAGCAGCAGCAGTCCAATCCAAGCTTCAAGCAGCCCAGACTCCACCACGAGAAGCCTTGACCTGTTAATGGAGCATCTGGCATTGAAACTCACATGTCGCCTTCTCAGAGAGAGGCTCCTGGCTCTCCAAGCCCCCTTCTCTGCCTAGCTGTCCTCACAGCACTTCCCACCACACCGTGTTTTGCTCACGTTATCATGTCAGTTTGCTTAACTAATAATATCATATAGGATGGATGGCGGGAAGGGCTTGTCTGCACCAAGCTGAGTTTCCAGCACATAGTAGGTTATTAATAAGAACTTGTTGAATGAAGGAATGCTGCTCTGTTTTAGAAAAAACCTCTGTTATCTCAGGAGCAAATGATGAAGAAAACCATACTTTTTACTTCACTGATACCTGGTACTGGGTAAAAGCTTCAGGAGTTGTTAACTTATGGAGAGAATGGTGCTATACGGCAATTATTTCCTAAATAGCCTGGAAAATCTGGGAGAGTCTGTACAAGGAAGAAATAAAAAGGTGTAGAGCAAGCTAGTGTATGATTGGACTATTATAAGTAATTGAAAAAGGAATCTTTTGCTGCTGTGGTCAATTTGAGTCAATAGATAACACTGACTCAAACTCTTTAGAGAACAGCCAGATCTCTGCTTCCTGGGGCTTCCACTCTTCGTGGGATGAGTTCCACCCGCCTGCACTTCAGTCTCAGGTTTGCACAGATGAGAGAAGGCCAACAAAGGAGATTAAAAGTCCAGTTCTTGGTTCTCCCGAGATCCATGTAGTGACTCTGGAAGCCCACAGCATAATTCCTTTAACATTTTCTTGTGATGAGCATCCCGCTGTGGAGACCAAAAATCTCAGAATGGTGCAGCCGTGACCTCCCGCTAGCACTGTGACAGATAATATAAGTTTAAACCCCAGGCTTCTCCAGTTTCACCACCCCTGCCCCAGACCTTGGTTCTCAAATGTCTTAGCAAGGGCCCAGGACCATGGGATCTGAGCCCTAAGGGCGATGGTGATTTAACAGGAGCTGAAGTCAACTGCGTGTCAACACTCCTGAGACTGAATGGGAGGACAGGAAATCAACAAATCGTCACTTAATCAGAAAACACTGGAGGCGTTAATCCCCGTAAAAGGGGAAATGTTAGAGGAAATGACAAACCGTCAAGTCAGAAGACAGTCCCCACGAACTAACTAAAGAAGAGTTGGTTTGAGGCTTCTGTGAGATTTCACTGAAAATTCACAGGTTTGGTCAGGACCCCAGGGCAAGCAACTCTTCTCTGAAAAGTGACCTGGTATCCCCGAGTTGATGACAGAGAAGACTTAGCTTGCTCCAGCTCCTCCGAGTGGACCTGGGTCCTGGGTTGTTCTAGAAGAAAGCTCTGTGTCACAGAGATTTTAATGAATAATTCCAAAGCATTTGAGCACTTTGGATCTGACTCTCGGTTCACCAGATGCTGTCCACGCAAGGCGATGCTTCAGAGTCTCTGCATGTGTGCTCAGGCGCTTCGGTAGCATCCGTGGACTGTAGCCTGCTCGTGTCCATGGGATTCTCCAGGCAGGAAGACTGGAATGGGTTGCCACGTTCTCCTCCAGGGGATCTTCCTGACCCAGGGATCAAACCCACGTCTCTAATGTCTCCTGTACTGGCACGTGGATTCTTTACCACCAGCACCACCTGGGAAGCTCCTTCAGAGTCTCCATATTCAGACTTTTGATGTTCCAGACTTTCTTCTGCTCAGCATTTCAGACTTTCTCTGGGTTTCTGTATAAAGTACAGAACTCATATATATAGGATCTGTGTACATAGGCTCTGTAGTGTAGGGTATATGTTAACTCCGGGATCCTCAGAGATGGGATTAAAGTGTAGTTTTTATTCATTCACGTGGAGTGGCCATTGTGGGTAAGGATGATCACCCTCTGATCTTGATCTGATCTCTGATTCTGATGGGCGGAAGTGAAGTGAAGTGAAGTGAAGTCACTCAGTCGTGTCCGACTCTTTGCGNTGCCTGGAGAATCCCAGGGACAGGGAAGCCTGGTGGGCTGCCGTCTATGGGGTTGCACAGAATCGGACACGACTGAAGCGACTTAGCAGCAGCAGCAGTCCAATCCAAGCTTCAAGCAGCCCAGACTCCACCACGAGAAGCCTTGACCTGTTAATGGAGCATCTGGCATTGAAACTCACATGTCGCCTTCTCAGAGAGAGGCTCCTGGCTCTCCAAGCCCCCTTCTCTGCCTAGCTGTCCTCACAGCACTTCCCACCACACCGTGTTTTGCTCACGTTATCATGTCAGTTTGCTTAACTAATAATATCATATAGGATGGATGGCGGGAAGGGCTTGTCTGCACCAAGCTGAGTTTCCAGCACATAGTAGGTTATTAATAAGAACTTGTTGAATGAAGGAATGCTGCTCTGTTTTAGAAAAAACCTCTGTTATCTCAGGAGCAAATGATGAAGAAAACCATACTTTTTACTTCACTGATACCTGGTACTGGGTAAAAGCTTCAGGAGTTGTTAACTTATGGAGAGAATGGTGCTATACGGCAATTATTTCCTAAATAGCCTGGAAAATCTGGGAGAGTCTGTACAAGGAAGAAATAAAAAGGTGTAGAGCAAGCTAGTGTATGATTGGACTATTATAAGTAATTGAAAAAGGAATCTTTTGCTGCTGTGGTCAATTTGAGTCAATAGATAACACTGACTCAAACTCTTTAGAGAACAGCCAGATCTCTGCTTCCTGGGGCTTCCACTCTTCGTGGGATGAGTTCCACCCGCCTGCACTTCAGTCTCAGGTTTGCACAGATGAGAGAAGGCCAACAAAGGAGATTAAAAGTCCAGTTCTTGGTTCTCCCGAGATCCATGTAGTGACTCTGGAAGCCCACAGCATAATTCCTTTAACATTTTCTTGTGATGAGCATCCCGCTGTGGAGACCAAAAATCTCAGAATGGTGCAGCCGTGACCTCCCGCTAGCACTGTGACAGATAATATAAGTTTAAACCCCAGGCTTCTCCAGTTTCACCACCCCTGCCCCAGACCTTGGTTCTCAAATGTCTTAGCAAGGGCCCAGGACCATGGGATCTGAGCCCTAAGGGCGATGGTGATTTAACAGGAGCTGAAGTCAACTGCGTGTCAACACTCCTGAGACTGAATGGGAGGACAGGAAATCAACAAATCGTCACTTAATCAGAAAACACTGGAGGCGTTAATCCCCGTAAAAGGGGAAATGTTAGAGGAAATGACAAACCGTCAAGTCAGAAGACAGTCCCCACGAACTAACTAAAGAAGAGTTGGTTTGAGGCTTCTGTGAGATTTCACTGAAAATTCACAGGTTTGGTCAGGACCCCAGGGCAAGCAACTCTTCTCTGAAAAGTGACCTGGTATCCCCGAGTTGATGACAGAGAAGACTTAGCTTGCTCCAGCTCCTCCGAGTGGACCTGGGTCCTGGGTTGTTCTAGAAGAAAGCTCTGTGTCACAGAGATTTTAATGAATAATTCCAAAGCATTTGAGCACTTTGGATCTGACTCTCGGTTCACCAGATGCTGTCCACGCAAGGCGATGCTTCAGAGTCTCTGCATGTGTGCTCAGGCGCTTCGGTAGCATCCGTGGACTGTAGCCTGCTCGTGTCCATGGGATTCTCCAGGCAGGAAGACTGGAATGGGTTGCCACGTTCTCCTCCAGGGGATCTTCCTGACCCAGGGATCAAACCCACGTCTCTAATGTCTCCTGTACTGGCACGTGGATTCTTTACCACCAGCACCACCTGGGAAGCTCCTTCAGAGTCTCCATATTCAGACTTTTGATGTTCCAGACTTTCTTCTGCTCAGCATTTCAGACTTTCTCTGGGTTTCTGTATAAAGTACAGAACTCATATATATAGGATCTGTGTACATAGGCTCTGTAGTGTAGGGTATATGTTAACTCCGGGATCCTCAGAGATGGGATTAAAGTGTAGTTTTTATTCATTCACGTGGAGTGGCCATTGTGGGTAAGGATGATCACCCTCTGATCTTGATCTGATCTCTGATTCTGATGGGCGGAAGTGAAGTGAAGTGAAGTGAAGTCACTCAGTCGTGTCCGACTCTTTGCGACCCCGTGGACTGTAGCCTGCCAGGCTCCTCTGTCCGTGGGATTCTCCAGGCAAGAATACTGGAGTGGGTTACCATTTCCTTCTCCAGGGGATCTTCCCGACCCAGGGATCGAACCCCGGTCTCCCGCATTGGAGGTAGACGCTTCAACCTCTGAGCCACCTCCAGCATGCCTCCCTGCCCACCCCGCACAAGAACTTTCCCCACTCGTGCTCCTTCCCCTAAGGCAGTCAGAGAATCGAAACCTTCAAATGTGTGCCAGGCACAACCAACTGAGGTGAGAAATACCCATCAAGGACTCCCTGGTGGTCCGCAGAGAAGACTCCGTCTGCCCGTGCAGGGGACACAGGTTCCGTTCCTGGTCTGGGAGGATTCCACATGCCCAGGGTAACTAGCCCACGCTCCCCAGCTCCTGAGCCTGGGCTCTGGAGCCAGTACTCTGCAGCAAGAGAAGCCGGAGCAATGAGACGCCCTCGTGTCCCAGCTGGAGAGTAGCTCCTGCTCATCGCAGAGAGGAAGACTGCCCACAGCAACAAAGACCCAGCGCAACCAAAAATAAATAAATAAGTTTTCAAAAAGAAAAGAAATAACTGCTCGATTGTGTGCGTGGAGTCTACCTGGAATCAGACCACGTGGCCGCGATTAGGACAAACTCATGGTAGGAGAGAGGGGTTTTTAGGGGTGCTTTGTTTTTTTCTAGTTTGCCCACTCAGTATTCCAGAATCTATACGTTCATGGTTACACAGAGACTCTTTAGGTAAAAATATAAAACTGTTTCAAGGGGTTCTTTTTCTTTTAAAATTTTTTATTTTTTTTTACTTTATTTTACTTTACAATACTCTATTGGCTTTGCCATATACCGACATGAATCTACCACAGGTGTACACGAGCTCCCAATCCTGAATCCCCCTTAAATAAGGGGTTCTTATTTAAAGACTCCAAGATGAGCCAGAAACATTGGTAGCCA
The DNA here is from genome assembly GCA_006410875.1 of Neotragus pygmaeus. Taxonomy (NCBI): domain Eukaryota; kingdom Metazoa; phylum Chordata; class Mammalia; order Artiodactyla; family Bovidae; genus Neotragus; species Neotragus pygmaeus. The sequence continues at coordinate 1,803,410 of SJYV01039606.1, read as the reverse complement.
CCGACGGGGGTCTAGGCGGTTCTCAATGACAATTGTGTGTGTTTTCTCTGCGTGTCTTTATGCAAGATCATGTGAAGGGTATGTGTAGCAGGCCCTGAGGTGGAGATAGCCCTTGTCAGGGCCTGCAGGCACAGCGCTGGTGGGTTTTCTTCTGTGAGTTCCATCTGTGCATCTTAGCCTTTGGGTCCCTGGTGGCTCAGACAGTAAAGAATTTGCCTGCCATGCAGGAGACCCAGGTTCAAGCCCTGGGTTGGGAAGATCCCCATAGAAGGGAAAGGCTACCCAGTCCAGTAATGTTGCCTGGAGAACTCCCTGAATGGAGAAGCCTGGTGGGCTACAGTCCATGGGGGCGTAAAGAGTCGGACACGGCTGACTGACGGACATTGTCACGCCTTGCTGGGACCATCCTTGAAACACCAGGCTTTATTCACCACTTCCCGGGACAGGCTTGGCCTCTGCTCTGTGATCACTCCAGCACAAACCTCGTCCCAGATCTCCTGCCGTGGGCAGCGTTCCATGGGCGGTGCTGATAGGAGAGAGATGGTGAAATGTCAGAAATTTGTATGTGGTCCAAGTGAAAAAGTGGGCCTCTGCTGGGTAAGTTCATGGTACCTCCTGTATAACACTATTAAACTCTCCTCCTGCCCCTAAAATCAGCCACTGAAGAATAGTTCTTCTTTGTAATCCATGTACTTGCAGTGCAAGGAGGCCATAAATCCTGGCAGGAAATACTGTAGCTTGTAAGGAACGAGGATGCCTAGAGGAAGAGGCATCAGGGCATCACCAGCCCTTATCTCTCTCTGGGGCCCGGGGACCTCCAGTGTGTAGATTTGTTGTTCAGCCACCATGGGGTTGCCACTCTATGCAACCCCATGGACTACAGCATGCAAGGCTTCCCTGTCCTTCACCAGCTCCCAGAGCTTGCTCAAACTCATGGCCATTGAGTCGCTGATGCCATCCAACCATCTCACCCTCTGTTATCCCCTTTTCCTCCTGCCTTCCATCTTTCCCAGCATCAGGGTCTTTTTGTAGATATGTGACATCAAGTTTACATCAGTCAAGTACTCAAGAGCCAAACTCTAGGAAATGTATACACAGCTCATTTTAAAGTATTAAAATTGGTAGGTAGGTGTGTGCATGTGTGTGTGAATTGTTTGTAAACTGAGTGTAAAGAAGTTGAAGGGAGTTGGGTAGTATTGGGAAGCTGACTGTGACAAAACATTGTCATATTTTAAATGTATGAAACGCCAGCTCCCCAGTCCAAGCAATGCTGAGTGATCGTCTTCTGAGCTGAGCTGTGTTGAGAGGACAGGTGAGAATAAAGGTTAAAAGCTCAGTCTCTTCAATTAGGTTGCTGGGTCTGACTATAGACTCTGCTGCTAAGAAGCCGCACAATCTCAGGCTGGCTACTTAACCTTAGTTTTCCTAATTCCAGAACCCAATCGAGCTAATGAATGGAAGACACTTAACTCAGAGGAGGGGATTTAGGAAGTGCTCAGTAAATCTTGCTGCTGCTGCTGCTAAGTCGCTTCAGTCATGTCTGACTCTGTGCGACCCCATAGATGGCAGCGCATCAGGCTCCCCATCCCTGGGACTCTCCAGGCAAGAACACTGGGGTGGGTGCCGTTTCCTTCTCCAATGCATGTAGTGCTAGAAGCCAAATGGACTTGTCACCCAGAAACACGCCCCATGTGGCTTCCCGAGGAAATTGCTTGGGCTTTTCCCGAGTCAAGTCTGGCCTCTTTCCCTCTGCCAGTCTAGTTTTGACACATCTCCTAAAGCTGCGCTCTGTTCTCACCTCCACCATCAAGCCCTCTCTAAGCTCATGAAAGATGAATTTACAACCCACGAAACCAGAAGTACCTGGACAGCTACTGCTAAGATCAGACCCTTTCGTAGGACTCTGCTGAGACCCCGAAGCAGTCGTCCTAAGGAATTCATGGGACCCTCCCATCTGTGGACAAGGTAGGTTTGATAAGGAAGACCCAGTGATACTTACACCCCTGAAGGAAAGGCTAATATTCAGGGGTCCCCATCACTATCTCAGCCAACACATCAAGAGGGGATGAACACGAAGGTCTCATGAAAGGCCAGTGCCGGGCACCCGGGCATGGTCAGCATGGGTGTGATCATCCTGATCATGATGTGTGATGCGCAGCTGGTCGGTGGTCTTGTATTTCTGAGACTATGCTCCCTGCCTCTCCAATGGCCTCGGGTCACTGTGGAGTCTCTCCAAGTAGTGTGGAAATTTCCAGCCCAGAGTAAGCAGCTAAGTTCTCTCAAAGTGAAAAATGCCTTGCTTCATTTCAAAGGAAAGTGTGACCTCTGCTGGAAGATGTTCGGGATTCACCAAGACTAGGAAGGAAGAGGGAAGGAAGGGAAAGAGGAAATGAACTGACTGAAGAAGAGGAGGAAAGGAATGAGGCAGAGAGGGAGAAAAAGGGAGGGTGGATGGAAGGAAAGAAAGAGTGAAAGACAGAGAAAGTAACAGGGCTGGACCCTGTGGGGCCTTCTCAGGACAAACCCCCCACCACCCGCCCCACCACCAAGATCCTCCACCTGCCTTTTGTCTGTAGGAAAACTTTAGCCAAAGAACAGGTTTAATAAGAGAGGTGATAAAATGCAGACACAAATGAAAACAGTCAAGCCAGACAAAATCCTCACAGATTCTTGCTCATGCTTAGTCACTAAGTTGTATCTGACTCTTTGTAACCCTGTGGTTTAGTCATTAAATAAAGTCAAGTACCTTCAGCTCCTCCTCCGGGGCTGTAGACGATATTCTGAGCCATAACCTTTGAGCTGTTTTGCAGATACTGAGACTCCCACCAGGTGGAAGAAGTTAGCTGCTCGATGACCAGACTGTAGCTGCAACATAAGCTACTCCATCTTGCACAATTCCGAAAACTGGTTTTAAGGAAATAGGAACAATCCAACCCTGGAGCTGAAAACTAATTGTACTTAAGACAATCCAGATGATTCTGACCAGGACCAATTTCAAGTTGGTGTTTGGAGCTGACTCTGCTTTCATGTACGTAGACCCCTCCGCCTGAGCACCCCGGAAATTCTCCATGAGAAGCTCTTGCTCCCTGACCAGCTGTTGGGAGTTGGCTTTTGGACATGAGTCTATCTTATCCCCAGGTTGCTGGCCTTGATAATAAAGCAAACTTTCCTTTCCTATTGACACTTGTCTTTTGAGTATTGACTGTCAAGTGTTGAGCAGCTGAACCTGAGCTTGTAAGAAGGTAAATGCAGGCCGGTGCCTGGTGCCCACCGGAGCTCCTTCCTTCTGTGGAAGGCGGGGCGGACAAAGCCTGTCTAGCTGGTCGTTTGGTTTTGTTGCCACCGTGTTTCTTTCATGCTGCTCCCGGATGTGTGCGCCTCTCAAGGGTGAAGCCCGCCCTCCATCTCCTCCAGGGCACAGAGCTCCTGTAAGGTCACCGTAACCATTCTCTGCTTACCAATATCAAACCTGTTTTCAAATAAGATTTTGAACATGCAGTTCTGTTACTGCATGTTGGAGGCTTGGCAAGTAGTTGGGGCAGGTAGCCCTTCTGTTCTGAAAAATTGTGCCAACATCTTGAAGTTCCTTGTTACCAAATCTCTGAGGGTAGTGGGCAGGGAGAAAGTTGGGGCTGTTTTGCTTTAAATAATATAATCCTTTGGGCGGGGGTGGGGGTGTGTGCATGGCATGTGGAGTCTTAGTTCTGTGACCACGGATTGAACCTGAGTGTGTTCCAGCTTAATAGAGTGGCTTGTTGATAAAAAGGCCACATGCATTACAGAAAACCTACATTCTTAGACACACATCTGACTTCCTTGATCAGTAAGATGTCAGAGTATCTCAGGCATTCATTAGTCAGCAGCCCGTGGAATCTCAGGTTCAGTTCTTTTCCACCCCCGGCTGCAGAGACAAAGGTACAGAGAGATGCCCACATGTATCTTTTAAAAGGAAAGCCCTGCAGGCCCTCCGCGGACTCCACATGCTTCCAGATCTCTGGAGTCTGCACAGCTGTCCTCCTCGCTTTCTGAATCACACGTCGAGTCTGGGGTTGTCTTATTGCCTCATTTTGACAGATAGAGAAAGTGGGCAAAGAAGAAAGAGGAACGTTCTCACTGGGGCTCATTGAAAGCACAATTTGAAAAGCGGCTGGTACATAGTCGTGGCAGCTGCTTGACGAAAAATACATTTACAGGTGAAGTCCTCTTAGTTTTGGGAGATACACACTATTAGCAGATATTTAATTGCTTAGATAAAAGGAGGGAAAAGAGTCATTAACTGAGAGATTTAATGCTCCCTAATTTTCAGACGGGTATTAAACTAGAAAGGTTGAACCCATATGGCTGAAAAAGTACTCTCTCTCCTGGTAAAACAGGAGGTTTTACAGGAGAGTAAAACAGAGGTCTCAAAGGTTGGAGAGAATGATTTGAAAATAAGAAGGTGTTCACCTTTAAGCCCACGTCCCCCTGGACTTCGGCAAACCTTCACCCGGTGCATCTTCTTGTCAGACCTGCACTCCCAGGCTTGCTGTTTCAGATCTCCCAGCCCTCATGAGGCCTGTCGTTGCCTTCTCTGGCCCACAGTCTTCTGGGAGAATCTGTCTCCCACTGTCTCAGGTGCTCCGTTTGTACCGAATGATGGGATGAAAGGCCACAGCTGACTCCAGAGAAAGAAGCCAGTAGCTGGTCTGAACCTTTCTGATTCGTTCACTCTAGACAACTCAAAGATATCCAGACCGACTTAGTCTGAGAAGAGTTCTTAACTGGAAGGTGATGCGCAGCCTGGTTACTTTTCATTCTTTGACCCAAAATGGTGCAGCAGAGGCTCAGATAGAATCAGAGATTAAAAAAAGACAACAACAAAAAAAATGTGCTGGGATTCCCTGGTGACTCAGTGGTAAGGAATCCATGTGCTGATTCAAGAGACACGGGTTCCATCCCTGGTCTAGGGAAGCCCCACGCACTGCAGGGCAGCTAAGCCAGTGCACGCCACAGCCGCTGAGCTTGTGCTCTAGAACCCAGGAGCTGTTGCTGCTGAAACCCTCTCGCCCTCGTGCAGCAAGAGGAGCCACCACACGCGTGAAGTAGCCCCCACCCGCCACGAGCGAAAATCCTGCACAGCGACGAAGACCCAGCACTGCCAAAAAATAAACAGAAAAATACAAAATAAATAAATAAACTTCAGTTCAGTTCAGTTTAGTCACTCAGTCGTGTCCGACTCTCTGCAGCCCCATGGACTGCAGCACACCAGGCCTCCCTGCCCATTGCCAACTCCCAGAGCCTACTCAAACTCACGTCCATCGAGTTGGTGATGCCATCCAACCATCTCATCCTCTATCATCCCCTTCTCCTCCTGCCTTCGATCTTTCCCAGCATCAGGGTCTTTTCAAATGAATCAGTTCTTTGCATCAGGTGGCCAAAGTATTGGAGTTAGTTGGGGCTAAGACACATGAGATGGGAAATGAAACTCTATTCTAAACTGTGTCTCGACATTTCATGTTTAATGCGGCCACCTCTCCCCTTTCACTATAAGCTCCTGGAGCCTGGACACTGGATCTTTACTCTGCTTTGTCTTCGTAGCCCCTACATGGATCCAGGAATGCAGTTCATAGGAGATGTTCAGTAAAAGTTTGTGTAACTTATATTTATCTCCTGCTGCCTTTCAATGATGATTTGAGCCTTCTTGATTGACTTTAGAAATGAAAACTTAAAAATCTTATTTATTCTTAAGTAAGAACTGGTGGAGACAGACAATCTGTTGTAAATGAGTGAAAAAACGACACAATAAAGACCCAAAGAGCTGCCATCTCTGCAGGTGGGGTGTCTGTTTCCTGCATTAGTGCAGGCTTGACGAAGGGCTCTGGAGATCAGACAAGTAATTAAATGCTGCTTCCTGGGAGTGCAAAACTGATCACCAAAATAGCTCCAGCTCTTCATGGCATGCATCAGAAATGTTTGTTTACAGACAGCAGAGGGGCTACTAATTACCTCCTGACACCTCGCCATGACACCCGTCTATTTCCCATGCCGCTCGGGCAGTCCTGCCGTGCCTGCCTGTCACCCTGCGTTGCCAAGCAGCAATTTCACTAGTTGGAGCTGTTGACCTGCTCTCCTGTGAGTGGCAGGGACCGGGGTGGGCCTCACCAGGCAGCCCAGCCCTGGCACAGTTCCATCCGCTCCTTGCAGAAATCCCTGCAACTCATAAACACTGTTCATCAGGTCACAGGTTCTAAATAATTGCTGTGTGATTACACATCACAGTTTTGGCAGCTCATTATGGGAGAAAGGAAAAAAAAAAGATCTAGGTGAGTCAAACATCAGGCAACTCTTATTTTAATAAAAGTCCTATTTAAATGGACACATGGAACACTTCTCATCCACATGCTCTTTGTTTCAATTTAAGATTATAATTTTCTGCTCAGCCAATCTTAGCCTCTTTGGGTTAGCATCCTGTTCCCCACTGGTAGGGCATCCCTGCTGGCTCAGAGGTTAAAGCGTCTGCCTGGAATGTAGGAGACTCAGATTCGATCCCTGGGTCGGGAAGATCCCCTGGAGAAGGAAATGGCAACCCACTCCAGTACTCTTGCCTGGAGAATCCTGTGGAAGGAGCAGCCTGGTTACAGGCCATGGGGTCGCAAAGAGTCGGACATGACTGAGCGAGTTTACTTTCACTTTCACCCCACTTTTAAAGTAGTTGATTCAAGAAAGTAACTGAGGTGGGAATCGACCTTGAGAAACCCCTCCCGTTCCTTTCTTTAAGAGGTTTTTTTTTTAGTGTGAACCACTTTTAAGTCTTTATTGAACTTGTTACAGTAATCGCTTCTGTTTTATCTTTTGGCCAAGAAGCGTATTGGTCTTCGCCAGCAATGGAGCTGGTACCCGCTGCGTTGGAAGGCAGGGTCTTCACCACTGACCATCAGGGAAGCCCTTTCTTAACTAAGAAAAGGACATTTGGGAAACTGCAGACTGAATGCCCACCAGAAGCCAGAACTGGCCCAGGTATGATTTTATACATAAGTCAGGGAGATGTGAGTGAAAGCGGGAAATGTCTCAAAGGACCTAGACACCCACTAACCATATTCTGCTGTTGAGATGGCTGTGGTCAGACACTCCATGGTTGGTGGGTGTCTAGGTCCTTTGAGACATTTCCCACTTTCACTCACATTTCCCTGACTTATATATAAAATCATACCCTGGGCCAGTTCTTGGAGAATTTTAGACATTGTTTAGAATTTTGGATGTTGTTACAAACCTTCCTTATATGCGCTCTTCTTCCATCAAAGTCACTTAGAAAATCTTTATCGAGCACATAAGTGATGGGCACTCTTCCTAGCTCTGGGTCTCTGGCAGAGGACCAGCCAGAGCCCTGCCCTTGGGGAGCACCCCGCCTAGGGCAGAGACAAGCAGCCAGCATCCACTAGGACATCCTATAATGTCAAGAGATCAGTGTTGTCAAGAAAACACAGCAGTTTGGAAGGATGCAAGATGCGTGACAATAGGGTGTGTTGTTAAATGTTCTAACACACTAGGGTATCAGTCAGGGTTCTGGAGAGAGCCTGGCTAGGGGTTAAGAAGATGATCTGAAAACTGCTGGAGGAAAGGGCCCTTGTGGAGGTATGGGCTGGCTTTGGAAAGCCCCCCCCAACCCAAGGAGGCTGAGGTCCCAGCAACTAGTAATAAGAGGCAGGCAGAACCTTCTGGGCCTGAAGGGTCTGGGAGAGGATGGAACTGGGTCACGGAGAGTCTGGGGGTGGAAAAGGGAGCCCCAAAGCCCCAGCAAGCACAGGGATGGAGGCCCGCGCACCACAGATCTCAACATCTTCATGTGAGGTGTCGAGCTAACAAATTGCTAGATAAAGCTTGTTTTATCCTCCTACCGTGATAAATGGATCTACAAGATGACAAAATAGAAAAGTACGTGTAAAGCTATAAAGCCAACAAAAATACCAACAAATTTAACTAAATTTAATTACTATTACACCTTTCTGAGGATTCTGATAGGCTAGCCACATACAGATGAATAGCAAAATGCCTATATAATCCATACATTTTAAAATACTTAACCCACAAGATCTATTTTCCTTGGCTCTGTTTTAGGAAAATCACAAATTATGTTTAATATTCAAGAGTTTCACAAAGAAAAGTTTTACAAAAGAAAAGTTGTACTCTTTTTTTTTTTATATAGACAATAATGCTAAGTTAGACAATATTTCTAGAGTTAATGTAGTTTTTAGTATGTATTTTATTAAGTTCAGTTTGGGGGATGTTTGCCTTGCTGAGGCAGTAGCAATTGGAACAGGCAATAAAATTTTAAGCAATGATTAAATTCACAAAGAAACCACAAATTTTGTGTATCATACTAATACATTATAATGGGATCTCCCATGATAAATTATCCCTACTGAAAAACACCCACAATATGTTAAGATTATCATGTAAATTATTCTTACTTATTAAGCAACTTCATGTATCTTAAAACAACATATAGATATACTCAGTGTAAGTTTTTCTTTCCTCCTTCAAATTTTTCAGTGCTGGAATTCTATAAAGAAAACTGAAATAGTAATATGGTATAGTACACATGCTCAATTCTCTTTTTATTTGACATAACAGTTCTATTTACAGGTGCTAATTTCAGGAATATTTTATAGAAATTTCTCCTTCATAGTCATGCAAAAATTTTCATTTTTGTTCTAATTTTCTAATATGCTTTATGGAATGTCACTTTAGTTTATACTTCACAAGTAGTTTCTTTCTATTTACTTTTTTTCCTCTAAAAATTGTTTAAACATTTCAAATCATTTTTAACATTTTAAAAAGTGAAAATAACCAAATTACAATCCACTTGACTTTGGAGGGTGGCTTGACTTTATTCATATGAGGAACAGCGAGAAACAGTTTATAACAAACAACTGTGGGCATCACAAATTCAAAATTAACCTGATTTTTCACGACAGAGCAGAATCTTTATTTGAGAATCTTCTGTTCGTATTCCCTAATCCTCCAGTGTGTCTCTTATCTCATCTAAATCGAACCTAAGTGCTTTAACATCATTTCTTTGACATTCCTTTGTGTGTCTAAAGTGGTTGCAAAGTCAATTTTGATATGTGTTTTATCTAAATGTCCCATTGCAGCCAGATGCAGAAAACAGCATGTATGACCTTAGAATGGTGCCAAAGAATGGCGTGGGTTTGGCTAAGCTGAGGTCATGTCTCCTGGTGACAAACGTGTCGGTGGCTGCCACGTGAGGCCCACCAGATTTCAACATCAGATCAGGAGGAGAAGTCAGGCAGTGGTTCCCGGGCACCACCGAGGACTGATGCTCCGTCATGCAAGAGTCCACCCAGCTGCCCTTGAGAGGAAGGTTTTGATGAGGAATTAATCTGACTCTTCTCTGACTTTTCTTGGAGGTGGTACAGCCCCGAAATCCAGATAAGAAAGAGAACACAGTTTTAAAGGAGATTGCAATGAAAAAAATGTGGCTCTTGGCAGTAGCCAGGAGACTGAGACTTATATGTCATCTTAGACTAAACAGAGAAAAAGCAGTCAGAGGCTTCCCTGTGGTTCAGTGGTAATGAATCCACCCGCCAACGCAGGAGACACGGGTTCAATCCCTGGTCCGGGAAGACCCCGCCTGCTGTGGAGCAACTAAGCCTGTGGGACACAACCACTGAGCCTGAGTTCTAGAGTCCGAGGACCGCAACTACTGAGCCCACGTGCCGCAGCCACTGCAGCCGGTGCATCTAGAACCCGTGCTCTGCAAGAAGAGAAGCCCCCGCAAGCAGAAGCCCGCCCACGGCAGCTAGAGCAGAGCCCACACAGCTATGAAGACCCAGCACAGCCAAGGATACAGGAGCAGATAACCAATGTGCGCGACAATGGCTCAAACTATATTTAAAAAAACAGAAAACAGGATCAGGCCTCTAGGTTGGGAGGGGAGTCTTGGGAGGGGAGGAAATGTACGTTAAATACGGGTCTTCTTGAGCAGAGATACGTTTTCTCAGGTGACGGACTTTGTCTCCAGGAATCTCTCTCTTCCTGGTGGGAGAAATCTTTATAAATGGAAATTCTCTTTACAGCAGAGAAATTTAAACTCAATTTTTAGGCAGTTAAGGACGGAGGAGCCTCGTAGGCTACAGTTCATGGAGTCACTAAGAGTCTGACACGATTGAGCGACTTCACTTTCACTTTTCACGTTCATGCATTGGAGAAGGAAATGGCAACCCACTCCGGTGTTCTTGCCTGGAGGATCCCAGGGACGGGGGAGCCTGGTGGGCTGCCGTCTATGGGGTCGCACAGAGTCGGACACGACTGACGCGACTTAGCAGCAGCATCAGCAAGGAAGTAAAGAGCTTTCTCCCACGTCTGCCTTTTCTCTGTTGCCTTTAGCTCAAAATAATTGGCATGATAGAGAGGCCCACTCTGGGTGGGTGTTCCAGTCCCTTTCTCAAGCGGCAGAGGAGACCACTTGTCCCACAGTACACTGATGTGTTTGCACGTTTGACATGAGGGGGGCCCGTCGACATACCCTTGTGTGTACAGGGCCCATTTCAAAGGAACAGAGTCACCGAGGGACCCGCCACCTCCAGGGCAGCGTTGGGACTCGAGGCAGGCAGACAGTCCTCTGGTCCCGCAGCGGGGAGGTGGGTCTCCTGGGCCCAGAGCAGGACAGCGAGGCTGGAAGTGGACTGGGGTGGGGGCTGGTGACAGGCAGGGAAGAGCCGTCCCGCGGAGCTCACTCCCGGCTTCTGTGAGGCCCTCGGACCACAGAGTTAAGTTTCGTCTTTGTCAGTTTAGGACAGTGTAAGAATGGGCGTTTACTCTCAGGAGAGCAAAGCAATTTCCTGCAGAGGATCTGGCACCTGAGACCTGTCCCAGCTCTGAAGAGAAGCTCTTCATTCTAGAACACCTAGGGAGGAGCAGTGAGGCACCACGGGAGGGTTGCCAGGGCAACAGCCCACAGGAAATGAGGGCGAATTATTGCTGATAGAAGTTCATTGTGTTTGCAGCACCCCGGAGCAGCCCCTGAGAGTTTTCATAGGCTTCCTGGGGTGAGCTGCTCAGAGTTCTACAAAGTAATTCCCTCAAATTAGTCCTAGCACCTAACAGCACAAAAACAGAGCTCTGAGGCGATTTGATTTTTCCCACAGAACATGCCCTGATGGAAAGGAAATTGAAGTCTTTGACTTTTGCATAACTTTGTAAATTATAAGCATTTACCAATTTAGTTCAAATTAGTCTTTTCCTCACCCTGATCCCCATTTCATTTAAGAAGAGTAGTGACTCTGGGTTTTTCCGACTGCTTGAGGCTAGCAGGCTCGACTCTGTTGCCTACGCTCCTCGCTTGTACGGTCCACAAATGGTTGCATAATAAGAGAGCATCGTCTGTGTGCTTACGTGGAAAAAATAAACCCCCCCGGGACTCACTGCTTGGCACCTCTGTCATAGGGCTTTATGTTGCTTGGAGAGGTGAGTGTAGGCTGCATATCCATTCAGGGTTTTGGTGTGTCTGGGGGAGTCAGCTGGGGAGAAAGGGTCATCGGAGTGCTCAGGCCCAAAAAGGAACTCCAAAGAAGACCCCAAAGGGGGCCGGACCTCATGAGGGCCACCTGGGGCTCCAAGCTGTGAGGCCCCAGCACTTGACCTTCCCCTGCTTTTTAGAGGTCGAAGATCTTGATTCTTGTGCTCCCAGCAGGGCTGAGCATCTGTCTGGACAAAGCAGGGATTCCCTGCCCACCTGGGTCCTGTCCCCACCAGCCACTCAGCCCCGCCTACGCCCACCTCTGTCAGCAAGTTGCTGTGGGTCACAAGGCCCCTGCAGCTGGAGGGAATCCCATCTCTGGGACTCCCGAGGCATCTGATGCCATCCACTTCCTCTCACCGCATCTCAGTCTCCATGGGCATGAAATGGAGGGGCAGGACCATCAGACCCATATGGTCCAACATGGTGATCGCCAGCCACATGTGGCTGTTCAGCCCAGTTCAGTCGCTCAGTTGTGTCCGACTCTGCGACCCCATGGACTGCAACACGCCAGGCCTCCCTGTCCATCATCAACGCTCGAAGCTTGCTCAAACTCATGTCCATCGAGTGGGTGATGCCATCCAACCACCTCAATCCTCTGTCGTCCCCTTCTCCTCCTGCCCTCAATCTTTCCCAGCAGCAGGGTATTTCCCAATGAGTCAGCTCTTCCCATCAGGTGGCCAAACTATTGGAATTTCAGCTTCAACATCAGTCCTTCCAATGAATGTTCAGGACTGATTTCCTTTAGGATGGACTGATTGGATCTCCTTCCAGCCCAAGGGACTCTCAAGAGTCTCCTCCCACACCACGTTACTGTGGCTGTTTAAAGAAGTGAAAATTAAAGAGTGAAAGCCCTGCTCTCTAGTTGCGCCGGCCACGTTTCAAGGGCTCAGCAGCCACTTGTGACTGATGCCTGCATGTTGGACAGAGCATTTCCACCATCGCTGAGAGATTTGTGAGGCAACACTGAATCAGAGGCCCTGAGTTCCCAGGGCTGGCCCTTTGCCCACTGGGCCTGGAAGCTCCGCCCACCTCCTGCTTCTTCCTCATGGGGTTGTTGCAAGGTCCAGGCACAGAGGGAAGTCTTCAGGGCTTGTGCTTCAGAGGAAGCATCCACAGGATTCTCCAGGCCAGAATACTGGAGTGGGTTTCCCTGCCCTCCTCCAGGGGATCTTCTCAACCCAGGGCTCAAACCCACAGCTCTTACATCTCCTGTATTGGCAGGTGCGTTCTTAAAAACTAGCGCCAAGTGTGAGTAAGAACCGGTAACCAACTGTCGGCTTTGCTACTGTTTGGAGTCCTCAGGAGCACTGCCCATGAATAAAAGCCCCCAGGAGACCTGGAAGAGGGTGATTCACTGGACCGGAGAACACCAGCTGGAGGGGTGTTCAGAGAAGATGCAGCCTGTGATGAGGAGAGCTGAGGGCTACAGGGGCCAGGAGAGACCCCTGCTCACCCGCCTTGGGCAGGCGGAGAAGGCGTCTGAGCAGATGGGGCAGGGGCGCAGGGAGCTGTGATGCTCCTCAGACCTGGGGGCTCGTCCTGAGATGTTGCTCGAGGGGGGCAGTTATGACAGCTGTCGCATACTCTCATGGGACCATCCCAGAATCGCTCAGTACAACATACAAACCTTGAGCATCACAGAGGCCCTGAGCTCCGCGGCCCAGAAGAGGCTTTTGGGCTTCCAGAGTGAGCCCTGGTCTTGAACAGTAGATCGGCCAGACGACCTCCTGTCCCCCGGAGACAGAATCGCTGAGACCTGAGAGCTGAGCCTGCCTCCGTCTGTCCCTGCCCGTGGCAGCCTCTCCAGAAACGGGTCCCTCAGGCGCAGCCTCTGTGTTGTCATTTGCTGCTTCTTTTTCCTTTCTTTCAAGCCCTAGCTGGTTTCAAAATGTCCTTTCCCAGGCTCATCAAGGGTTCTGGGGAACTCCCACTCAGTACTGTCTGTTCAGATTCTGGAAGAGAGGGGAGCCCCTGAGCCCATGTGGCCTGTCCTTCCCCATCAGTCCTTCCCTGCTACTGCCTTCAGCCCTGCGGACACAGAGGGGGCTGCCCTGGGGGAGATCCGTTCACATTCCAGATTCCCTGGCCACAGGGGAGACTCCCCCCGCCCAGGGCTTCCAGGGATGCCCCCCAAGGGACTCTGAGAGGCAACCTCTCAGTCACCAAGCAGAGGCACAGCCAGCCACCTGGGAGCTGAGGATCCAGGAGCCCAGATCCAATCCTTGCCTACCCTCCAGCTAAAGCCTGAAACCCCACCTGGCTGAGGTTTAGGCAAGTAGCTTTAGAATTTGTCATCCTTGCAGTAGTTCTAAACTCCTTACACACATTCGCCAACACTGTTCTCTTCAACATGTGGAGCTCGATTCCTTTCCCTGTGGGCATGGGCTGGATTTTGCAGTTCACTGCCAATGAATAGACCATGGTGAGTATGACTAAGTTATAAAAGACTTCAGGAGCTTTTTTATTTTGTATTGGAGTATAGTTGATTCACAGTGTATTCATTTCAGGTGTCCAGTAGGTCAGTATGAGTCACTCAGTCGTGTCTGACTCTGTGACCCCATGCACTGTAGCCCACGNAGTGGGTTTCCCTGCCCTCCTCCAGGGGATCTTCTCAACCCAGGGCTCAAACCCACAGCTCTTACATCTCCTGTATTGGCAGGTGCGTTCTTAAAAACTAGCGCCAAGTGTGAGTAAGAACCGGTAACCAACTGTCGGCTTTGCTACTGTTTGGAGTCCTCAGGAGCACTGCCCATGAATAAAAGCCCCCAGGAGACCTGGAAGAGGGTGATTCACTGGACCGGAGAACACCAGCTGGAGGGGTGTTCAGAGAAGATGCAGCCTGTGATGAGGAGAGCTGAGGGCTACAGGGGCCAGGAGAGACCCCTGCTCACCCGCCTTGGGCAGGCGGAGAAGGCGTCTGAGCAGATGGGGCAGGGGCGCAGGGAGCTGTGATGCTCCTCAGACCTGGGGGCTCGTCCTGAGATGTTGCTCGAGGGGGGCAGTTATGACAGCTGTCGCATACTCTCATGGGACCATCCCAGAATCGCTCAGTACAACATACAAACCTTGAGCATCACAGAGGCCCTGAGCTCCGCGGCCCAGAAGAGGCTTTTGGGCTTCCAGAGTGAGCCCTGGTCTTGAACAGTAGATCGGCCAGACGACCTCCTGTCCCCCGGAGACAGAATCGCTGAGACCTGAGAGCTGAGCCTGCCTCCGTCTGTCCCTGCCCGTGGCAGCCTCTCCAGAAACGGGTCCCTCAGGCGCAGCCTCTGTGTTGTCATTTGCTGCTTCTTTTTCCTTTCTTTCAAGCCCTAGCTGGTTTCAAAATGTCCTTTCCCAGGCTCATCAAGGGTTCTGGGGAACTCCCACTCAGTACTGTCTGTTCAGATTCTGGAAGAGAGGGGAGCCCCTGAGCCCATGTGGCCTGTCCTTCCCCATCAGTCCTTCCCTGCTACTGCCTTCAGCCCTGCGGACACAGAGGGGGCTGCCCTGGGGGAGATCCGTTCACATTCCAGATTCCCTGGCCACAGGGGAGACTCCCCCCGCCCAGGGCTTCCAGGGATGCCCCCCAAGGGACTCTGAGAGGCAACCTCTCAGTCACCAAGCAGAGGCACAGCCAGCCACCTGGGAGCTGAGGATCCAGGAGCCCAGATCCAATCCTTGCCTACCCTCCAGCTAAAGCCTGAAACCCCACCTGGCTGAGGTTTAGGCAAGTAGCTTTAGAATTTGTCATCCTTGCAGTAGTTCTAAACTCCTTACACACATTCGCCAACACTGTTCTCTTCAACATGTGGAGCTCGATTCCTTTCCCTGTGGGCATGGGCTGGATTTTGCAGTTCACTGCCAATGAATAGACCATGGTGAGTATGACTAAGTTATAAAAGACTTCAGGAGCTTTTTTATTTTGTATTGGAGTATAGTTGATTCACAGTGTATTCATTTCAGGTGTCCAGTAGGTCAGTATGAGTCACTCAGTCGTGTCTGACTCTGTGACCCCATGCACTGTAGCCCACGAGGCTCCTCTGTCCATGGAATTCTCCAGGCAAGAATACTAGAGTGGGTTGCCATTTCCTTCTCCAGGGGATCTTCCTGACCCAGGGATAGAACCCAGGTCTCCTGCATTGCAGGCCGATTCTTCACCGTCTGCACCACCAGGGCTTCAGGTGTAAAGCAGTACATATACTGGAATGGGAAAAAAACAGAGAAGGTTAGCATGGTCCCTGGCTAGAACATTCTTTCTTTTCTATTTTGGTTCCTTTGCTATGGGGAAGGGCAGCTGCCATATTGTAAGGATGCTCAAGCAGTCTTCTGGAGAGTTCCACGTGGCCAGGAGCTGAGGCTTCCTGCCAGTGGCTACATAAAGACATCATCTCAGACATGGTTCCTCCAGCCCCAGTCCAGCCTGCAGATAGCTGATTTCAGCCCCCTGCCAGTTTCTGAAATCCCTGTGAATCCTTGCACAGCCTCCTGAAATCCTGACTGCAACCTCAAAAGACATCCCAAGATAGAATCATCCAGCAAGCAATGGCCAAATTCCTGACCCACAGCAGCAACATGAGACAACATGAGATAATAATAGTAATAGAGAATATGAGGTAAAAACTGATTTTTTGAAGTTTTGAGGTGCTGAGTTGGAGGTCAATAATTGACTGCTAAGTTTAAAGAGACCATCAGGATCTGCCTGGTAGTCACTGGCTAGGATTCCTCACTCTTACTGCAGGGCACCCAGGTTTGATCCCTGGTCAGGCAACTAGATCCCACACATGACAACTAAGAGTTTGAGTGCTGCAGCTAAAGATTCTGCACGCCACAGGCAAGACCTGGCACAGCCAAAGCAACGAATAAATGTTTTTGAAAGAGAGAGAGAGTTTGATCACAATTAGCCTAGAACATTACTTTGAACATTCTTTAAGGGATGTCTCAGTGGAAACTAACATGACATTCCCTTAGGTAACTCAGGTGAAATTACCAAGGTCCCGCTGGAGATTGGTGTGTGCAGCGGGGGGTCTGGTCCATTCTGAGTGCACTTGAAATAGTCACCTTGTATCTCAAGGTGCATATGGGCCATCTTTGCATGCACAGCCAGAGGGTCTAGAATCGCACTCCCCCGCCCCCAGCAGAGACCTGCAGGCCCTCGGGGTGTGCCACTGCCCACACCCACTCTGGAGCATGCACTTGGGAGGAACGGGGTGCACACGAATCACATGCTGTTTCTCTCTTAGAACGTCTTCTCACTGAGCCCGTGTGAGTTACATAAATTAAGGACTTGCTAGAGGTTACTCGAATTTCATTTTAAAATGTACTTTCACCTTCACTGAATACTGGGCTTGGCAATTTGCATGCCTTACTTCATGTTGACAGGTAGCTTTTCTTTGAAAAGAGAGTTGTGGAATAGTTTCAGTTTCTTTTTGGCCATTCTTAATGTACCTTTGGGTAGAGAAAATATATTTCATTTTTGTCTAAACTATGGCTGCCCTAAAGAATACGGTTTGGAAAGTAATGGCATTGGATCTATAAACCAGGCAGCTTCGTGGAAGATGTGTTTTTTTTTTTTTTTAGCAACTTGTATAGGCTTTAATGTAATGGGTGCATGCGTGATCAGTCGCTTCAGTAACGTCTGACTCTCTGTGACTGTATGGACCATATAGTCGGCTCGGCTCCTCTGTCCATGGGATTCTCCAGCGTGAATACTGGAGTGGTTGCCGTTCCCTTCTTCAGGGGATCGTCCTGACTCAGGGACTGAACCCACATCTCTTATGTATCCTGCATCACAGATAAACTCTTTACCAACCGAGCCCCTGGGGTACCCAGGCGTAATGGACGGTGCCCTTTAAACGCAGAGGGAGAGGAAGCTGTGAACTGATAATCTGGAGATGGCTTGGGTAAGCTTATCTTGTCCAAAAAGGGAAGCTGAGACATGAACGAATCACTTCAGGTCACCTGATGGCAGTTAGCCTGGGGCTGAGATGGACACTCACCTCTTGGGCGCCCCTGGGGTAAGACCCAGGGGGTGGAGGCTTCCTAGGAGTCTGCTGACCCAGCACACCGGGTGGGTGTGCCAGGTTAAGTTTGAATTTTTGAGAAACAGCAAATAATTTTAGTATAGACCGCTCCCTCTGGTCCTCAGCCAAGTAATTCTTTCTTTTCTAAAGAAAAAAAGAAATTTACAAAATTTAGTTGATATACAAAGTTGTGTTAGTTTCAGAAATACAGCGAAGTGATTCAGTTATACATTTATACACATCTATTCTTACTTAGGTTCTGTTCCATTATAGGTTCTTACAGAATATGAGTATAGTTTCCTGTGCTGTACTGCAGGTTCTTATTGGGTAACTTTTATATATAATGATGTATATATGTTAATCCCAGACTTATAATTTATCCCTCCTCCTCTTTCCCATTTGGTAACCATATGTTTATTTTCTACATCTGTGAGTCTGTTTCTGCTTTGTAAATAAGTTCATTTGTATCATTTAAAAAAAATTCTACATATAGGTGATGTCATATGATATTTGTCTTTAAACCAAAGAATTGAAAAGTGTCAACTTTGCAGTCGTGTCCAACTCTGCAACCCCATGGACAGTCCATGGAATTCTCCAGGCCAGAATACTGGAATGGGTAGCTGTTCCCTTCTCCAGGGGATCTTCCCAACCTAGGGGTCGAACTCAGGTCTCCCCACATTGTAGGCAGATTCTTTACCAGCTGAGCCACCAGGGAAGCCCATGAGTACTGGAGTGGGTAGCCTTTCCCTTCTCCAGGGGATCTTCCCTACCCAGGGATTGAACCACGGTCTCCTGGATTGCAGGCAGATTCTTCACTAACTGAGCTATGAGGGAAGCCCCCCTTACACAAAGGTGGTCATTAAATTCTTTCTCTAAACAACCACTTAGATTCCTCAGCAACACCCAGGGTCCTCTGAAGGAAGCTCCCCCAGGGGTGCAGAGCAGGCTGCGTCTCTGCCCACCAGGCTCAGAGCTCTGCCAAGCCCGTCCTGGCAGGGACAGGGGGCTAACCGCTCAGGGGTCATGACTCCGAGTCACCTTCCGGGGACTGGGTGGGGGCCCTCCTTAGGGAGAGGAGGCGGGTGCCAGCTGCCTGCCCACGTCTGCAGGGGGCTCCATGTCTGACCACAGTAGCGTTGATGGTCCACTTGACCTTGAGCCCCTGGAGAGAAGGAGCATCTCTTTTGCATCTTTGAGCCCTAGCACAAAGCCTGGTGTGCTTCCCAGGTGCGCTGGGGGTAGAGAGACCTGCCTACCAATACAGAGACATTAGAGATGCAGGTTCAGTCCCTGGGTGGGGAGGAGCTCCAGCAGAAGGCCATGAAACCTACTCCAATATTCTTACCTGCAGAAGCCCATGAGGAGGCTGGTGGGTACAGTCTCTGGGGTCACAAAGAGTCGGGCATGACTGAAGAGACGTAGCACGCACACACAATGCTTGGCAGAGCGGGTGGTCTGTGATCAGTGGCTGGCTGGGGGGCAGATCACTGAGAAAAGTCTTTGGAGATCAATCTGGGTTCCTCATCACCCTTCCCCTACCCCACCCCAACCTGTGCACCATGACGTTCTATCCTCAAGGCCCAGACGGGTGGGTCCTTCCTCTCTGAATCCTGGGGTCTAGTTCTCGGAGTGGCAATGTGTCCCAAAGGGACAGCTGATGGAGCTGCTCTGTGTGGCCTTTCCTACGTGTAGATGGCACCCCATCCTGGCTTCGTGGAGGCCAAGAGAGACTCAGATCAGGCAGCCCGAGTGGGAGCTCAGTCCACGCTAGCTGACTCGGTTTCCCTCATCTTCCAGGATGGTCTGTTTGGCGCTAACCTTTTACAGCTTTGTAATCAACAGCATCATCGCCAGGAGCCAGAGTACAGGTGGTTCCCGGGGCCACGGGATGGCAGAACGCGGCTGCACAATGGCCAGGCGGTCACATCCGCAGGGACGTAGGACGGTCCGCAGGTCTCCGAGAACGTGAAGGAGGAGCTGTGTCCTGGGGCGAGCTGTCCCTCACCGATCAGGAGAGTGGTGTCAGGGGCCATGGAGACTGGCTGGGTGAGTGAGGGCAGGGCTGACGCCAGCGGCTCCTGGGAACCACCAGGCGCTCCCTAAGCTCATGCATCTTCTGAAATCAACACTCCCTGTCACCATCGTCCCAAAGAATCCCGAGGACCAGGTGGGGGTGGAGGAGAGGGCTTGGCGGGGCAGAAGGCAGAGCCCGAAGGCAAAATCAGGGCAGCTTCTCCGAGAGGCATCTGACTCATCTTTCCAAAGACCCCAGCCACCTGCCAGTAAGGTAAACAGGACGAAAGAGATCAGTCCTTTAGAGACATGTCAGATGGCTTGTACACAGACAGCCCCATGGAGGGCTTTCTGGACTCTGTGGGGCCTCTTAACATCCCATCACCAGAAACACACACATTCCCCCCCACCCCGCAACACACACCTGTCTGTAAGCTGGTGGACCTCGCTCAGGTAGTTTCGCCCCCAGGGACACCCAGCCACGTCTGGGCGCATCTTTGCTTGTCACAGCTTAGGGTGGGGAAGGATGCTACAGGCACCTGGTGAGTGGTGGTCAGGGGTGCTGCTAAACATCCTACGATGAGTGGACAGTCCTTGAGACAAGGAATCATCGGGCACAACACGTCAGTTGTGCTGGGGGTGAGAATCCCTGCTCTAAAATGACGCAGCTGCCTACAAGTTTGTGCTAAAAAGACCTTGGGATTTCTGGTCAGTTTCCCTGAAGAGACCGTGCCAAGACTCTACCAGTTACATATACATGTGCTGTTGGCATCAGTCTCTGTAGACACATACCTGTGCTGTTGACATCAGTCTATGTAGATGTCTGCCTTTGATAAAGTCAGCCCTCTTTCTCAACCACTTTGTAAGATTCTGTAGGCACGCACACACACACCACACACACATACACATACACCAAACACACTCCCTTGAGAACACACAGCCTGTTTCTTTCTCCTAGTGGAAAGCCTAAGTCCAGTCCCTTTGGCAATGCTGAGAGTGATCACAGAGACACACTCAGAGCCCTTAAAAATTGCCAGTCACTAAGGAAGTTAGGAAAAATTCTCAAGATGGTGTAATCCATGTGCGGGTACAATTTCTCGCCCCCTCACATGCAGAGCGGAAATACGAATCGAGAGTACATCTTCTCTCTGTCTGGTGTTCAAAAGCTTCTTCGGGTTGAAAGGCTCAAACTTTAAAAGATGGATGATGATATAAAGACAATTGAAATGTCACTTCACAGATGGCAGCATTTGTCTTTTCACTAATTTAGACTCATTTTTCACTGCAATTACACTCCACTGCCATGGAGATTCTCAACGGGGTCGCCTTGCTTTCAGTACAAATGAAAGCCACCAAGCAAATTTCATGCAGAGAAAAACATCCTGCCTTCTTCTCTCAGGGACTTTGCCTCCTCGTCTTCATCTGAAAGCCTGAGGAAAAGCCAGATGGAGGGAGTGTCCGGTTTTCTCGTGGCTGTGACCCTCATGCTTTAAAAATCCTAGAAACTCTTCATTCAATTTGGAAGAGTTTGGAGGAGAAATTCAGCTCTCCTTCATTTCTCCTGGTTGGTGGTGTGACTCACTGCCAGTCCCCCACATACAAACAAATTCCATCTCTGAGCGTGTTTGTAAGTCTCGTTTGTTCTCAAGTTCAACAAAGTTAGCCTGGGTATCCAACTAACACAGTCTGCTATATAGTAGTGTTGTACTCTAATAGGTTTATCATACTTTTCACACAAATGACATATAAAAACAAGCACAAAGAATACAGAAAACACCTTTGATCTTACAGTAGAGTACCTGGAAAAGTACAGTGATGCAGGGCAAGAGCTGGCATGCAGGGACTGGCATCCAGTGAACAGACAGGAAGACTCAGTGACTGGAGGAAGGAGAGGAGGTGGGAGATGGTGGAGCTGAAGCATCACCAGCAACAGGAGGCGGCGGGCCAGCTGCCAGCTCACTCACATCTGACGCCGCCGGAAGGCTCGCTCGTGTCTTTGAAATAATGTAGGGAACTGACTGCACCAAGGACGGGACACTTGAACTTCTCTGGGGAGGTTTCAGATGGTTTTCTGTTTAAAGGGATACAGCAAAAAGGAACCTCCAAACATTCTCATGTCTCTTTTCTTTTTTCTTTTGTGTGTATGCTGATGAGCTTTCCAAATTCTCAGAACACCGGTTTAAGAAATCCTGGTGAGTTTTCACTGCTGAAAGTGTACAACAGATAGCTCCTTGGACACTTGCCTGAAATACTTTCTTTAGGGAAGAAACGCTCCTCTACTACCCTTCTTGGAGAACAGGCGAGAGCTCTGCAGAAATGCTTCTTCTGGTACCTTCTGTGATGGCAAGAGATGAAACAGCCAAGACTGGGCCAAGTGGGATCCAGGGAGAAGAGGAAGGGATTCAGCTCCAAGGGAGATCCGGACTCCAGTCCCAGAGCTGCAGCCCCATGAGACAGAGCTGCCTAGACCTCAGTCTAGGGAAATATAGGACTCAAGGAGGCAATGGACATGAGTCAGTGGACATGAAACTTGGGCAAACTCTGGGAGATGGTGAGGGACAGGGAAGCCCAGTGTGCTGCAGTCCATGGGATCGCAAAGAGTCGGACACGACTGAGCAACGACAAGCACTCAGGGAATCCACTGGACTTGCCAAAAGTTGACATTCAGTAGGAAAAGAAGCCCTCAGCCCAGTTAGAGGGGGTCTGCATGAGACCATCACCTCCTGGGGCTCCCTCTGGACCAACACCTGCTTCCCAGACTGCCTCCTTCCCGGCAGATGCTGGCTTCTGGCTTCAGTTTCATCACTCATCCCAAAGATCCTTAGCTCCCAGGTATTTGCATCAATTTCTTTCAGCTGGGACTTCCCTCGTGGTCCAGTGATGAAGAATCCACCTTCCAATGCAGGAGACATGGGTTCACTCCCTGGTCAAGGAACTAAGATCCCACATGCCACGCGGCAAATAAGTCAGTGGGCCAAAACTAGAGAAAGCCTGCTCGCTGCAATGAAGACCAAGCGTGGCCAAAAATCACCCTTCCATAATGCTGAAAGGGGCTTCCCTAGTGGCTCAGATGGTAAAGAACCCGCCTGCAGTGCAGGAGACCTGGGTTTGATCCCGGGGTCAGGAAGATCCCCTTGAGGGGAAAATGGCAACTCACTCCAGTATTCTTGCCTGGAAAGTCCCATGGACAGAGGGGTCTTGTGGGCTACAATCCATGGGGTCGCAAAGAATCAGACATGACGGAGCGGCTAAGCATGCGTGCACTCGTGTAAAGTTGAAAACTCTACCTTGTTCTGAAAAGAGAAGGCTGTCCCTGCATTTTACTAAACAAGTTTATTAAACACAATATCTGAGCAAAGCCTTTACTCTGGAGAGAATGGAATTTTCACTGTGTGCTTCCCATCCCTTCCTCATGGGGCATATAAGCCATGATATTCTTAAATATAAATTACAGTGCTTTTAAAATTTCTATAGTCACTTAATTTAATAGGAACGGCCTTTCCTTTAGTTCCTGGGGCAAGAGGGAGAGTGTTCATCTCACTCAGTCAACAAAGCCTGGTAAATGTGTTCAGGCAGATATGTTTCTTCTCAGAAAGAGAAGGCCAGCTCAGAAATTCCATGAGGAATCGCCATCAGCAGGCTCATTGTTTGTTTTGGGGGCTTCTAAAATCCCCTCCTATGAGGTCAGGATGGGCTGGAGGCCCCACTGGCTGAGCCCTCTTCCTGAGCTGGTGAAAGATGAATGAAGATAGATGGGGCAGGCTTGGCAGGTGCCCCGTCAGTATGATTTAAGGGACCTCAATGTGGCTTTCACCAGGGGGCCAGGTGATCCAAAAGCATAGGTCAGTAAGGATACAGGATGTGTCCCCAGGCTCTGCATCTTGGAGTCATTTGTCTCTGAACTGCAGGAAACTGACCCTTCAGATCCAGGGAGAAACAGGCGGGAGCCACAGGAGTGATATGTCAAGGTTCCAGGGCTGATGAGGAGCAAAGCAAGGCCAGACTCAAGCCAGTCACAGGCCTGGACCCGCCAGCATGGCCTCCTTCTCCACCACGGTTGCCAGCAGGTGTCACTGTTCGGAAAGCTGGGCCACCTGCTGCTGGGCGATCTGATCCAGTGGTCATGTATGGATGCAAGAGCTGGGCCATAACGAAAGCTGAGCGCCGAAGAATTGATGATTTTGAACTGTGGTGTTGGAGGAGACTCTTGAGAGTCCCTTGGACTGCAAGGAGATCCAACCAGTCCATCCTAAAGGAGATCAGTCCTGAATATTCACTGGAAGGACTGATGCTGAAGCTACAACTCCAATCCTTTGGCCACCTGATGTGAAGAACTGCCTCACTGGAAAAGCCCCTGATGCTGGGAAACACCGAAGGCGGGAGGAGAAGGAGACGACAGAGGATGAGACGGTTGGATGGCATCACCAGCTCGATGGACGTGGATTTGAGCAAGCTCAGGGAGTTGGCGATGAACAGGGAGGCCTGGCGTGCTGCAGTCCATGGGGTCACAAAGAGTCAGACACGACTGAGCGACTGAACTGAGCTGAACGGAACTGACCTGATCCGGGGAGGCCAGCCTCGGAAGCAGGGCTGTGGTGGCCGCAGTCCCCCTTGAGGACGCCGTGCGCACTCAGCGCTGTCTGCAGAGTCAGCCCCTGCTGCAGCGTGACACACCCNAAATGCTTCTTCTGGTACCTTCTGTGATGGCAAGAGATGAAACAGCCAAGACTGGGCCAAGTGGGATCCAGGGAGAAGAGGAAGGGATTCAGCTCCAAGGGAGATCCGGACTCCAGTCCCAGAGCTGCAGCCCCATGAGACAGAGCTGCCTAGACCTCAGTCTAGGGAAATATAGGACTCAAGGAGGCAATGGACATGAGTCAGTGGACATGAAACTTGGGCAAACTCTGGGAGATGGTGAGGGGCAGGGAAGCCCAGTGTGCTGCAGTCCATGGGATCGCAAAGAGTCGGACACGACTGAGCAACTGAACAACGACAAGCACTCAGGGAATCCACTGGACTTGCCAAAAGTTGACATTCAGTAGGAAAAGAAGCCCTCAGCCCAGTTAGAGGGGGTCTGCATGAGACCATCACCTCCTGGGGCTCCCTCTGGACCAACACCTGCTTCCCAGACTGCCTCCTTCCCGGCAGATGCTGGCTTCTGGCTTCAGTTTCATCACTCATCCCAAAGATCCTTAGCTCCCAGGTATTTGCATCAATTTCTTTCAGCTGGGACTTCCCTCGTGGTCCAGCGATGAAGAATCCACCTTCCAATGCAGGAGACATGGGTTCACTCCCTGGTCAAGGAACTAAGATCCCACATGCCACGCGGCAAATAAGTCAGTGGGCCAAAACTAGAGAAAGCCTGCTCGCTGCAATGAAGACCAAGCGTGGCCAAAAATCACCCTTCCATAATGCTGAAAGGGGCTTCCCTAGTGGCTCAGATGGTAAAGAACCCGCCTGCAGTGCAGGAGACCTGGGTTTGATCCCGGGGTCAGGAAGATCCCCTTGAGGGGAAAATGGCAACTCACTCCAGTATTCTTGCCTGGAAAGTCCCATGGACAGAGGGGTCTTGTGGGCTACAATCCATGGGGCCGCAAAGAATCAGACATGACGGAGCGGCTAAGCATGCGTGCACTCGTGTAAAGTTGAAAACTCTACCTTGTTCTGAAAAGAGAAGGCTGTCCCTGCATTTTACTAAACAAGTTTATTAAACACAATATCTGAGCAAAGCCTTTACTCTGGAGAGAATGGAATTTTCACTGTGTGCTTCCCATCCCTTCCTCATGGGGCATATAAGCCATGATATTCTTAAATATAAATTACAGTGCTTTTAAAATTTCTATAGTCACTTAATTTAATAGGAACGGCCTTTCCTTTAGTTCCTGGGGCAAGAGGGAGAGTGTTCATCTCACTCAGTCAACAAAGCCTGGTAAATGTGTTCAGGCAGATATGTTTCTTCTCAGAAAGAGAAGGCCAGCTCAGAAATTCCATGAGGAATCGCCATCAGCAGGCTCATTGTTTGTTTTGGGGGCTTCTAAAATCCCCTCCTATGAGGTCAGGATGGGCTGGAGGCCCCACTGGCTGAGCCCTCTTCCTGAGCTGGTGAAAGATGAATGAAGATAGATGGGGCAGGCTTGGCAGGTGCCCCGTCAGTATGATTTAAGGGACCTCAATGTGGCTTTCACCAGGGGGCCAGGTGATCCAAAAGCATAGGTCAGTAAGGATACAGGATGTGTCCCCAGGCTCTGCATCCTGGAGTCATTTGTCTCTGAACTGCAGGAAACTGACCCTTCAGATCCAGGGAGAAACAGGCGGGAGCCACAGGAGTGATGTGTCAAGGTTCCAGGGCTGATGAGGAGCAAAGCAAGGCCAGACTCAAGCCAGTCACAGGCCTGGACCCGCCAGCATGGCCTCCTTCTCCACCACGGTTGCCAGCAGGTGTCACTGTTCGGAAAGCTGGGCCACCTGCTGCTGGGCGATCTGATCCAGTGGTCATGTATGGATGCAAGAGCTGGGCCATAACGAAAGCTGAGCGCCGAAGAATTGATGATTTTGAACTGTGGTGTTGGAGGAGACTCTTGAGAGTCCCTTGGACTGCAAGGAGATCCAACCAGTCCATCCTCAAGGAAATCAGTCCTGAATATTCACTGGAAGGACTGATGCTGAAGCTACAACTCCAATCCTTTGGCCACCTGATGCGAAGAACTGCCTCACTGGAAAAGCCCCTGATGCTGGGAAACACCGAAGGCGGGAGGAGAAGGAGACGACAGAGGATGAGACGGTTGGATGGCATCACCAGCTCGATGGACGTGGATTTGAGCAAGCTCAGGGAGTTGGCGATGAACAGGGAGGCCTGGCGTGCTGCAGTCCATGGGGTCACAAAGAGTCAGACACGACTGAGCGACTGAACTGAGCTGAACGGAACTGACCTGATCCGGGGAGGCCAGCCTCGGAAGCAGGGCTGTGGTGGCCGCAGTCCCCCTTGAGGACGCCGTGCGCACTCAGCGCTGTCTGCAGAGTCAGCCCCTGCTGCAGCGTGACACACCCAGAAGCGGGAACCTGACTTCGGCTGTTCCCTCGAGTGACGCTTCTGTCTCTGAAAGAGACATTTTTTTTGTTCTGTTTTATGAATATGTGCTTTGAAAGAAGGAGAAAACCACAGACCTATATCCCAAGATTAAAATAAAGGTGGTATTTGGAAATCTCCCATCACATAAGTGCAGAATTTATGGTTGAGTCTTTCCAGGGCAGCCTGAGGTGACGTGCTAAACAAAATGCATGTCTTTGTGACAGAGAGAAATAGTATACCTGTGTGTGTGTGTGTGTGTGTGTGTGTGTATGCCTAGTTTTGAGAGTGCTTCTCAGGGAAGGGTTTACCCTACAGCTGTTTCCTCCATAAACCTGGAAAGCAGGCAGGTGTGCAGCGGGTTAAGGGAGGCTTATGAGAGGCCGGCAGGGTTGCGGGACAGAGTCCTGTCTTGGTCTTTGTATCCTTCCTGGTACCGTGTTACCCAAGAGACAGCACTCAGCAAAGGGTGCGTAAACAGATGGTGAATGGAGGTTGGTGTGCTGAGCGATCGCTGTGAACCTTCCCGCCGACGGACAGCACAGCCGATCCGGCCAGACCAGACAACACGAGGCGAGCGAAGGGGGCTTCCCTGCTGGCTCAGTGGTAGAGAGTCTCCCTGCCGGCGCAGGAGACGTGGGCTCATCCCTGGTCCAGGAAGACCCCACACGCCATGGAGCAACTTAGCCCATAGGGCTCCGCCGCTGAGCCTGCACTCTAGAGCACCTGATGGGCCCGCGTGGCCTAGAGCCCATGCTCCATGAGCAGGAAGCCGCCGCAACGAGAAGCCCGCAGTCCACAACTAGAGAGGAGCCCCGGTCACCGAAACTGGGGAAGAGCCCTGGGCAGCAAGGAAGACCCAACACAGCCAGCACCCAGATAAACATTAAACAACAAAAGATGATGAGAGGCGTTCCAGCTGGCCCTGAGCAGGACCCTCCGGGGCCTTCCCATAAAAGACCCCGACCCCATGCCCTCCTCCTGCGTCTCGTCTTCAGAATTTTAGCCAAAGAATAAATGCAATTAATAGCAATGAGAGGCAAACGAGAAAATGCAGAAGCCCAGCAGAGACCCTCCTGCAAACTCTGCACAAGACGCTTTCTCTTCCCTGTAGACAAACAGAGGAACTGGGGTTCCAGGGCCATCCTGTGTGGTAGAGGTGAGAGGTCAACCTGGGGAGACCCTGCCAGAGCAGAAGGAGCCCCTTCACCCAGAGAACACCCTGCAAGGCATTTTGCCAATAATTTCTGTGGCAATCAGCTTCCCCTCCCCTCAGCGGCCCCCAGTGGTAGCATCTCCAAGTTCATCAGTTTTCCTGCAGAAACCCTACTCAGTTCAGGTCAGTTCAGTCGCTCAGTCCTGTCCGACTCTTTGCAACCCCATGGACCGCAGCACGCCAGGCCTCCCTGTCCATCACCAACTCCTGAAGCTTGCTCAAACTCATGTCCATCACATCAATCATGCCATCCAACCATCTCATCATCTATCATCCCCTTCTCCTCCTGCCTTCAATCTTTCCCAGCATCAGGGTCTTTTCCAATGAGTCAGCTCTTTACACCAGGTGGCCAAAATATTGGAGTTTCACCTTCAGCACCAGTCCTTCTAATGAATATTCAGGACTGATTTCCTTGTGAATGGACTGATTGGATCTCCTTGCTGTCCAAGGGACTCTCGAGAGGCTTCTCCAGCACCACAGTTCAAAAGCAAGTTTTCCTGCAGAAACCTGACTCCCATTCCCTTTTTTATTCACCAATCTATGTGCTCAGTTTGTTCACAACCAGCTCGGCATGAAACCTGGGCTGGGACTGGGTGGACAGAAAAGGGAAACGAGTCCCTGGACCAGGTTGGGCGGGGGGTGTTCCAGGCCCCTATCTCCCTCAGAAAAGGACAAAGCCCAACACTTCTCCCCTCTCTGGGGACCTTTTCATCCCTGTCACCTTCTGCTTAATGAAAGGACAGGAGAGGAAGAGATTAGCAGGTTTCTGCTTTCAGGTAAACAGGGAGAGATTTTTAGGGTGGGCTGTTAGCTGCCCCTTCTGCAGCAGCCCACGGCTCTGTAACTGATCAGAGCCTCTGCAGGTTCACCTTTTCTGTGGGCATAGTCTACTGGACTGAGAGCAGCTCCCAGCGCTGGAAAGAGGGTCCTGAGGGGGGCAGCAGGGGGCCTCCCACTCTCTGCCCCCCGACTCAGGGCTACAGTATCAGGGGGACCGTCTCCTGGGGCCTTGGAGAGTGTGCTCTGGGGCAAGGACCTCACACCTCCCGGGCTCAGCCCCCAGCCTCGTGTTCTGTCTTCCCGTGTGTCTTCCTCCACCACTGCCTCCAGAACAATGACTCCAGAAGCCTTCGTTGATCATCTTCGGGCTGCCGGCTGGCATGACCATCTATCTGCCTCCTGGGAAGCCTGCCTCCCTCCTACGTCTCCCGTGCACCTGAATTCAGCATCTCCAACAGTGAAGTCTGCCCCACCAGCCGGGATCTGCTCCTCCTTCAGCCACCTTTCCCGAGGAGAAGGCCCACCCCCTACACCCTGCCCCACTCCCAGAGGGCCTCCATGTCAGGAAGATCCCCTGGAGGAGGGCATGGCAACCCACTCCAGTATTCCTGCCTGGAGAATCCCACGGACGGAGGAGCCTGGCAGGCTACCGTCCATGGGGTCATAAAGCATCACACACGACTGAAGTGACTGAGCAGGCACACTGGTGTAGTGTATATGTGTATATATTTGTTATATATTTGATTATATTTGCACGTATTCAGTTCAGTTCAGTCGCTCAGTCATGTTTGACTCTTTGTGAACCCACGGACTACAGCACTCCAGGCCTCCCTATCCATCGCCAACTCCCAGAGTTTATTCAGACTCATATCCATTGAGTTGGTGATGCCATCCAACCATCTCATCCTCTGTTGTCCCTTCTCCCCTCGCCTTTACATGTATACAAAATAACAAATTTTATAGCTCATCTTTATTACATGTACACACACATATAGAACATAAAACTTTACATCTATGAAGTTATGTTCATATTCGTATGACATCTATGAAGTTATATGATGCCCATAGTAAGACGGGGTCCAGAAGCTCTGGCTTGGGAAGCCACGGCCGTCTGGCTTTGTCTCACTTAACCTGACACCCGTGTCCTCTGCCGAGCATCTCCTCCCCGGGGTCTTCAGCGACATGCTGTGTGGATTCATCTTTTTACATTTCCACGCACTCTCCTCAAACCCCAAAGTGCCGGCTGTTTGGACAGCAGTCCCTCAGCAGTTGTGGGACTGAATTACTCCCCAAGGGGGACTCTGCCTGTTTTTCTTTTCTCCAATAGTTTTCAGTTAGACTCTACCTGGAAGAGGAGAACCGGGGTGTCCTGTCCGAGCTGAATCGTGTAGGACGGGCTGCCTGTCACCTGGAGCCAGTGGCAGGCTGGGGCAGCCAGTGGCCCACAGGGTGGATCCTGAGAAAACAGAACTCGGTGAGTGGCCCCAGGCCGCTCAGCAGTTTTGAAAGGATGCTCGACCCGGGCCTTTGGCCGCTTTTCCGGCTCGGTCCTCACCTGTCGCCCTACCCAGCAGAGGCCGGGTGCATGGGGACACATAGGCGCGCCCCTGCCGCCACCGGGCCCATCTCAGACCTGTACTGAATAGCCACTGGTTGAGGGGGCACTCCTGCGTGGCATCCGCTCTGGGGGACACCGGGATGCCAACATCCACAGGACGCATCCGTCGCACAAGCTGGCAGGTCGGGGCGGGAGGCGGGGGCCACAGGCAACTGCACAAGGCCGCTGCGGTGTGACAAAGCGCCCAGAGGTGACTGGCGCCCTGGAGTCCACGGAGAGCAGTTCCCGGGAGACGAAGCCTCATCCCCGCCGCCGCTCCTCGGGAGACCCCGCCGCCAGCCTGGCCCCTGCGTCCGAGAAGAGTGGCTTCTTCCATCCGATCGCCCTGGACGCGTCCTCCCCCTTACGCTTCCCATCAGGGAACGTGCTCAGGCTTCTCCGCTCACCTTGTTCCTCCCTGCCCCGTCCCACGATGAGGACCTGGAGAGAAGGGGTCCGCCCTTCTCCCTTCAGTCCTCGGGGCCAGGAGGTGGGCTCGGAGCCCCCTTCCAGCCCTCCCCGAGCAGCTACAGAGCGCAGGTGGGGCTCTGATGTCTGGACTCCAAAGGCTCCCCCAAGAGCCAGACAGGGCTGCCTTAACCAGACGCCCCCCCAACCCAGCTCGTCCACGTCCTCCGCTCACCCATCAGCCCTGTCTGGGGCTTGACTGTGGTCCAGGGCCGTTTCTGGCACAGCCAGCCCTGAGCCTGCCCTCAAGGAACTTGGGTTTTAGAGCCGGAAGGTGGAGACGGAACGTTAAACCAAGTGGAAGATAAAGTGCTGGCGATGGGATGAGGGGCTACCAGGTAGAGAGTGAGTCAAGGGTGAGGGGGTGAGGAGAGGGGTTGGCAGGGTGGCCCCTGCTCAGAGGCCTGGCGGGCGAGAAGGAGGGACAGTGGGAGAGTGGCCAGCGTGGGCAAGAGCCAGCCGCAGCCCTTGAGGGTCACGGGGTCCTCAGCCTTCCCAGGTCCTGCTCAGTAGCCTCTGGGCTGGCAGCTGGTGGAGGCGATGTGTACAAACCCCTGTGCCCGTCAACGCAGTTCCACAGCCTGTCTCTCGAAACAGTTCCACTGCATTTACAGCAATGCTGGCCCCTCTGGGGTCCATGCTTATAGAATTAACCCATCCGTGTTCATTCAAATAAATCACACATGGACATTTAACACCTGAAAGGAAAGATATCTCCCCCGCTCCCCCGTCCCCAAAAAAGGAGAATCTATTTTCCTTCCTCGGGTTCCGTTGGAGAAAATGAGACTCTCTGAGCGGTAAATTTATGGGAAATTTCTATTGAGAAAGAATTTAAATGGAGCCTGAGAGGAGTAATTTTTCAAGAAGAGGAAATGTGAGTTTCTCCCTGGGGCCAGGGGATGTTTCGGAGCTGACCCCGCCAGAGGCCGTCAGTCAGAGCCTGTTAGCTGAAATGAATCTCCCCAGCCGCTTAATCCCATCAAAGAAGGGAGAGAGGGTCGGGGGAAGCTGGTGTGGTCACCCCATCCCGGCCGGGAAGGAAGTCCTTTGCTCCAAAAGCAAGCAGATTTCCACTCCAGGAAGGATTAGCAAGACTCACAGGAACCCAAAGCTCCCGATCACTGACCCCCCAGCTGCTGTTCTGCTCCGCTGGCCCCAGGAGTTGCTCTGATCTGTTCCAGAAAGCCCAGGATGATGCCTCTGAGACTATTTCGCTCGGGGATAGTACTCAACTTCATGAGAGCCGTCCTGATTATTTTCCTTAAAAAAGAAAGGAATTAATTATAAACCTGAAGCCACATCGCCCTTTCACTCCGTGAGCCCTTCAGAGGGGCCAAGGCACATGTTCCTCCCCCTGCCTCCCCAGAGCCCGCGAAAATCAATAACAAGTGAAAATTCATTACAAAAATAAATTAGAAAACAACTCCCAAGCACTTCTGCTGTGTGGTTGTTCTTCTGCTCTTTAAAGCCCAATAAAACAATTAACTTTTACAGCTCAATTTCCACACTGGAGAGCTGGTCTCTCCAAGCAGCGCCCTGGCTGGTGGAAGCCTCTGCGAGAAAGAAAGGAGGCCTGCGTGGAGGTGGGGAGGTGGCGGTCGGGGCCCAGGGTGCAGGCTGTGGGGGTTTGCTTTCTGCATCGGGGACGCCTGGGGCTTTGCTGGTAGTGACTGCCCTTCACGGGAGGACAGATGGTCAGGGGCCAGCGGTGGCCGCCGTCCATCTCACAGGCAGAGAAGAAAGAGGTTCTCATAAAAGTCACTCTCTGAGAAGGACGAAGTGAACACTTAAATCTGAGCGTGCGTATGCCATCAAGTGGTCAGAGCACGCGGATTTCAGGTAAACTCCGAGTGGGGTCTATCAACCCCTGACCACTGCTCTGGGGCGGCCCCTGTCACCTTCTGTCCGCAGGCACCAGGGGCCTTGGTCAGGCAGAGGATGCACCTCAGCTGGGCTGTGTGTAGGGGTGAAGGTCCGAGCTTTAGAGGGGCGCAGAGTTCTGGGCAGGTCCCACCAGCCCATGTCAAAGGCAAGTGGGGATCAGACGTCACCCCCAGAGCACCTCCCAACCCCAGGAATACCCCGAGGGCTGCAGTCAGCAGTGGGGCGCAGAGGGATGGGGGTACAGGGTCCTGGCCAGGATGCGGTGCCAGGGGAGCCCAGACTTCCTGGAGAAAGCAGGGGCTGAGGTCACAGGAGGCGGAGCTGGCAGAGCACAGCATGGGGTGATGAGGCCGCCTGGGGCCACTGGCAGCGGCAGGGCAGTGGGCAGGCAGGGGAAGGCTGGGCGGCGGCAGGGGCCCCGCAAGAAGGATGAGGAGGCAAGGGCAGGCGTGAGGCTCCCTGAGAGGCCTGCCTTGGACACAGGGCCCAGGGGATGCTCACAGGTGCTGTGTGGAGCTGCAGATGGGGAGGCAGGGGTTCAGGAAGAAGGAGGCAGGTCAGAGAGGGGGCTCTGTCTGGGGTGCAAAGACTTCTCCGGCTTTCTGCAGAGCTTTCCGTAGTCTCCACTCCAAGCTGAGAGCTTTCCCGGAGGGACGGAGGTGACGAGGCCCCACCTTGGTGGGGATGTCTGAGAGCATCCCGGGAGCACAGGAAGCGGTGTCCAGCAGGACAGGCCACAGTGGAAGGACGGAGCCTCTGGAGGGAGGCAGGACCCCCGGTCACTCTCCCCTCTCTTCTGCTGGGAAAAGATGGACCCCAGTTGGGAAAAGGCACCACCCGCCATGAGGAGAGGGCAGGGGTCCCCAGGGAGGGGAGGGCCAGGGAGCTGCCCCTCTGGATGCAGTAGCAGGGGGACACCAACCCATGGAGGGAGGGACCCCTAAGGGGGGCTGGCCAATGGCAAGGGGACAAAACCCCCCAAACAGAGCCTACAGCCTCGCTGCTAAGTCCTGATAGAGCTGCAGGTCCATCTAACAACACTGGGGGCGGGAGCATGCAGATGGGTATCTGCTCCAGCGTGTGTCTCACATACTAGAGCGATCCCACACATACTAGAGCGGTCCCTTCAGTGAGTGGTTCGGACGTAGACTTTTCAGCGACTCCTGCTGAGAACTCAGGACCGCCTGCCAGTCCCGGGCGCGTGCACATCCGCGGGGCCGCGGGGCAGGCTCCCGCCGCGCTCTCGCGGGCTTGTACCGCCCTCTCGTGGCTGCGCCTCGGAAGGGCAGCGGGATGCGGATGCTGGGGGCTGGGCAGATGCGGTGGTCCCGCTGTTGTGAAAAATCGTCTCTGAGGCCTCCGCCTGTGAACGCAGAGAGACTCTCACTTGCTTATGCGCCGGATTTCAAAAAGATAACCATATTTCCTTGACTCCACTAGCCAGCGGAGGTACAAGAACAGAAAGGAAAATAAGTTAAATATACTAGAAAGAGTATTTCCGTGACTCACCAGGAACAGTTTCCAGACTGCCTGCTAGGAGACAGTGCTACTCCGACTGAGAAAGGTGCCTCTAGCGCGGGAGACTGAGAGTAAATATGCAAATATTAATAGTTAAGGGCTTTTCCGTAACTACTTTGCCTCAGACTATCTTGAGCGGGGCTTCCCTGGTGGCTCGGAGATTAGAGCATCTGCCTGCATTGCACAGACCCGGTTCGACCCCTGGGTTGGGAAGATCCCCTGGAGAAGGAAATGGCTACCCACGCCAGTATTCTTGCCTGGAGAATCCCATGGACGGAGGAGCCTGGTGGACTACAGTCCACCGCATNAAGCCTGGTGGGCTGCCGTCTATGGGGTCGCACAGAGTCGGACACTGAAGCGACTTAGCAGTAGCAGTAGCAGCAGAGTTTATTTTGGGTTTTATAACTTATAGGTCATAAATGTCCAACTAATTTTTTCCCAATTTTTTCTTTATTTTTAGGAAACTGCTTCTTCATTTTATTGTACTATGTGTGTCAGGGGGTACTGTTCATGCACAAGATCAAGGTAAGAATGCTACCTTGTTACTTATTTGTTTATGTAAAAAATTGTATTCCAGAAAGCAAAAATATATAACTTTAAAGTCATTATAACCTTAAATTCATCATTAAGGAATAAAAAATTCTTTACGGAGTACAATGAGAATGTAAGGGTGAAAAAACCAATTTTGGGGGAAATATGACCTTTATGAAATTACTCATATCTTCTGTCTGTGAAATTACTTACATTTTTAGGAAAACTCTCCCTAAAAGGGAAGTTTTGTATAGTAAAAAGACTTTGTTTGTGACTTCATTTTAAGTGGGAGTTATTGGGGGTGGCAAACTGTGACTGAATTACCTTTGCACTTCTTGAAACAACGCAAGCATATGCTAAATGTTCCATCTAGATTTACATCATTAAGAAACAAAATTTTGCATACTAGTGGGCTTGGAATTTCATTTAATTTAAATGGAGAGGTTTGGAAAATAGTTCAAGGTTTTGTTTTTATTTGGTAGCTAGTTGCTCTGGTAGTATGGTGATAGAGTTTCTGGTATCTATGTATACCCTAATTTATTCATTTATTAAACAGCATTTAAATAATATTTTCTGTTTACCACATAATATCCTGATTGCCAGTNGGTTTATCACAGGATATTGAATATATTTTTCTGTGCTCTATAGTGGACCTAGTAGTATATCCATCCTGTCTATACTAATCTGTGTCAGCTAATCTCAATCTCCCATCATCCCTTCCCCACTCTCCTCCCCCTTGGCAAACACAAGTCTGTTCTCTACGTCTGTGAGTCTGCTTCTGTCTCATGGATAGGTTAATTTCTGTCATATTTTAGATTTCACATGTAAGTGATGTCATGTGATATTTGTCTGTCTCCACCTGTCTTACTTAGTAGGATAATCTCTGGGTCCATCCCTGTTGCTGCAGATGGCATGATTTGACTTTTCTTGAGCAAATGTTGAAAGGAACGTTTCAACACCACCATACAACAAAGTAAGACCCCCGCATAAAAGGCTGATCATGTCCTCATGGAATACAACAGCAGCAGAATTCACAAAAAATACTGATAGAAACGTCCTCTCAGAAACACTTACCATGCATCCAGTACTTGGAACCTTGACCTGTTCACATTTTCTTATGCAAATGTTTCTTTAAACAATAAGCTTAATGAAATTAAGAAAAAAGAAAAAAACTTAAAGGATCTTAAATCTCCTTCTACCCTTTCATTTCTTTTCAAATGAGGAAACAGGGACATGAACCTCTCGAGTTCCTGGATCTCAGCTTCCCTGGCTTTCCATGCGACCAGCGGATTAGATTAGATCTTCTGTGAGGTCCAGAATTTGGGGTGGAGTGAAGGCCAGTCTTTCTCAGGGGAACATTCCCAATTAGCTCAAATTCTCCTTCAAGATACTCCCGGAGTTTCTGCTTGAAAGCCTCATCAGGTCTGACTCCATGTCCATCCAGCTAGGTTCCCAGCTCCCGTCTCCTGCCTTAAATGGACTAAGTGCGTGCATGCTCAGTCTTGTCCGACTCTTTACAACCCTATGGACTGTAGCTCACTGGGCTTCTCTGTCCATGGGACCCTCCTTGGCAAGAACAGTGGAGTGGGTTGCCATTTCCTTTTTCAAGGGGTCTTCCTGACCCGGGGATCGAACCTGTGTCTCTTGTGTCTTCTGCACTGGCAGGTGGGTTCTTTAGCACTGCGCCACCTGGGAAGCCCTAAACTGACCAAGCGCTCAGTAACTGTTAGTTCACCAAGTCCTCACTAAGACCCAGGTCTCAACGCAAAAAGCGTGTGCTTTCTGCACTTCACCACCTGCCGTCAACAGAGCACGTAACCCCTGCTTAGCACCGTGATGGAGCCATCAAGAAGCTTGTCTGTCTTAAGATAAAGATCATAAAGATAACACTGATGAAAACAGTCAGCTTTTTAAGTCGCAGGAAGATGATTAAGCAGGTCAAGAATCCAGCCCACTCAGTTGGCCCTAAGGGTCACATACCAGGAGGATGCCTGATGGTGGCCAGGGCCCAGCGCTTGAATGCACACCTGGGACTTTGTGCAATGCTTTGATACACACCCAAGAGGCCACCCGGAGGTGATCAGCCCCAGGCCACATGTCTCACCTGAGACATGGCGGATGGTCTGCGCTGGAATCTCTCTCTGCTCAGTCTCTCCCTTGCTTTGGGAGGGTGGACACAGCGTTTTACTAGTGTAAGCCTCAGTCCTCATCTGTGAAATGGGTTAATTCTAAACCAGTACCCAATTTTGCTGGGTTTCCAAAAAGTGGGCCGTGGCCCAATTCCTGGAAATTTCCACCCCTCCAAAATAGTTGGAATAATCCTCCTACTCATTAGCCTATGAAATTACCCAGCTCTTAAAAGCTAGCCACGCCACATTTCAAGGCCTCACTCACCCTCTGCAATGGCCCACACTCTGTGGAGTGTGTTTCTCTCTGAATAAATCCACTTCTTACCTATCACATTTTCTCACTGAATTCTTTCTGCAATGAGACATCAAGAACCTGACCTTCATTAGATCCTGAAACCAGGGCTGTGATCTCGGAAGACCCTGGCTTTTGGCTGGGTTCGAGTCCCAGCCACATAGGTTAACGTCTTAATCTGAGGTATCTGGTTTCAGCGGGATTCACTGAACTCTCTCCTGCACGGTGTTTAGGGGAAGCATACATGGACAGGCAGTGATGTCTGCGGGGCCACACTTTTCTGGAAGTCCCGCCATCTGTGCGCTGAATTCGAAAAGAAGAACCCTCCCTTCCAGAAGAGACATGCCCGAGCTGACCATCTGGGGGAAGTGTCCTGCTTCAGGCCAGCCAGAGGGGTAGAGGAAAGAGTCAAGGTGAAAAACCCTGTCTACCGCTCGTGGTGAGCAGTGGCAGGGGCGGCGCGAGAGATGGCTGTTTTTAAGGTCGGTCCTCTGAGTGAGCAGTCAGGGAAGAGCGTGTTTCTAGCTGCACCTTTGTGCTGTTGCTGTTCAGTTGCCCGATCGTGTCCGACTCTTTGCACCCGCGTGGACTGCAGCACGCCAGGCTTCTTTGTCCTTCATTATTCTTGCTCAGACTCATGCCCATTGAGTCGGTGATGCCATTCAACCGTCTCTTCCTCTATCACCCACTTTCCTCCTGCCCTCAGTCTTCCCCAGCATCGGGGTTTTTCTAATGAAGTCAGTTCTTCACATCAGGTGGCCTAAGTATTGGAGCTTCAGCTTCAGCATCAGTCCTTCCAATGAATATTCAGGGTTGATNGTAGTTTGTTTGGTTACTTAATTCATGCCTCAGTCAATCAGCTAAATGGTATTTCCCTCATCCCTGTCACGTGTTCAGCAGCAGATCTAAATCTGTCCAATCTACATGTCCTAACTCAGTGTGTTAGTTCTACAGCTATTATAACAAAATTACCATGAATTTAACAGCTTATGCAATATGAGTTTATTCTGTTATAGGTCTGTAGGTCAGAAATCAGACACCTGTATCATTGGGCTGGCGGATACCATTGAATGGCAGAAGGAGAAGAGGGCAACAGAGGATGGGATGGTTGGATAGCATCATCGAAGCAATGGACATGAACTTGGGCAAACTTGGCGAGATGGTGAGGGACAGGGAAGCTTGGTGTGCTACAGTCCATGGGGTCGCAAAGAGTAGGTCATGACTTGGTAACTGAATAACATCATTGGGCTAAAGTCATAGTGTTGGCAGGGGTGAACTCCTTTCTGGGGATTCTAAGGGAGAATTCCTTTCCTTGTCTTTTCCAGTTCCCGGTGGCTGACTGTATTCTTTGGCTTGTGATACCTGCCTTCCTCAGTCTTCAAAGACAGACAGGAGCCCTGCAGAAGAACCCTGACCATTCTTCTGCAGTCACATCTTCCTCTGAGTACAGCTGGGAAAGACTCTCTGCTTTTAAGGACACAAATTATGAGACTAGGTCCATTTGAACAATCCAGGATAATTTCCCATTTTAACATCCTTAACTTTAAAGACATTTGCAAAGTCTCTCTACCACATAAGATTCACAGATTCTAAAGATGAGAACACAGACGTGATTGGAGAAGNCTTCCACCCTCAGCCTCTAACCTCACTCAGACGCAGACACATGTTTGTGGAACAGAATCAAATACTGGTTAAGGAAAAAAAAAAGAACAAGGCCCTGGAGACCTGTGCTTCTTGTCTCTGCCACTTGCCAGCTTCGGATGCCCGGGCAAGTTTAGTAACCGCCCTGGGTTTAGGTTCCTGTTGCTCGTTGACAGAAGGAAAGAATTATTAACGTGGTTGCTGAAGGGGCAGTGGCCTCTGGCTTTTGCAATCGCCACCACGCTCTGCCTGCTCCCGGTTCTGTGGGGAGAGGCCTGGATGTCAGTTATCAAGGCCTCTTTACATCCCTCATCGCAGTTCATTCTCACATCTCTTAGAGCAAAGCTGCTACTACTGTGAGCCCATTTCACAGAGAATTAGAATGAGGCCTGCTGAGATTAACTTCTCTAGTCCAGGCACCCTGACTGTAGACTTTCTCTGCTCAATCCCACACTGGTTGTCATTTCTATTATTAATTACTTATTGTTTTTTCATCCTGAGAAAACAGAAGCTCAGAGAAGTGGATGGCTTTGCTGGCTTCTCATGGCTAGCTATGAGATATCAGTTCAGTTCAGTCATGTCCAATCCTTTGTAACCCCATGGACTGCAGGCCTCCCTGTCTAACAGAGTTTTTGCCAAGAAAACGCACTGGTCATAGCAAACACCCTCTTCCAAGAACACAAGAGAAAACTCTACACATGGACATCACAAAATGGTCAATACCAAAATCAGATTGATTATATTCTTTTTAGCCAAAGATGAAGAAGCTCTATGTAGTCAGCAAAAACAAGATCAGGAGCTGACTGTGGCTCAGATCATGAACTCCTTATTGCCAAATTCAGACTTAAACTGAAGAAAGTAGGGGAAACCACTAGACCATTCAGGCATGACCTAAATCAAATCCCTTATGATTGTACAGTGGAAGTGAGAATTGGGTTTAAGGGACTAGATCTGATAGACAGAGTGCCTGATGAACTATGGAAGGAGGTTCGTGACACTGTTCAAGAGGCCGGGATCAAGACCAACCCCAAGAAAAAGAAACGCAGAAAGGCAAAATGGCTGTCTGCGGAGGCCTTACAGATGGCTGTGAAAAGAGACGCAAAAGGCAAGGAGAAGAGGAAAGGTGAGATGTCACAGCAGTCTACAAATGGAGTCTCCAGTGGTGTCCCCATGTCCTGGGGGAGGAGGGGTTTGGGGTGAGGACAAAGGTTGAGGACCAGACTGCAGACCGCAGCCCCAGCTGCTAGGGAGGCACCTGCCCTTGGCACCCTTGGCTGGGGGACCTATGCACACCATGCCCTCTGGGGTGGAGGACCTGGGTGCCCTGGTTGGGAGAGCCTGGAGGGGCCCAGGGACCAAGGAGCCTGGCTCCTCTCCAAGCTAGAGTTTCCGATTCCGAACTGACTCTAGACATCCTCTCCCACACATCCTCTCCCATGCCTGCATGCTGGTCTAGGCTGTAGAAAGCCATCAGATTAGACCACTTAGAATCTGGCTTCAGATCTGCACTCAGTGGCTGCTTTCTGGGATGAAGAAGATGGTGTCAGGGTGGATGAGGGCAGGAAGGAGAGCCTGTTCTGGAAATTGGTAGGTGTCTGCCTACACTTTGCAGAATAGCCAGTTTCCAGGGCTTCCAAGAGGCCAATTAGAAAGCAGGAGGCTATGAACCACACACGTAGGCACCAGTACAGCACCTGGGGCTGGCTGCAGGATGGTTATTTAGACCCAGAGAAGTGTCAGATCCAATGAGACAACTCCAATCCACAGGCTTTGGTGAGATGATCAAATGAATTTGTAATGCTGATGGTCAAGCTAACCTGGAGGTTACTCCTTTCTCCCAGCATGCTTTGTAAGCATCAACTTATTAGAGAAATCCCATCCCTTTGACATTCATTAGCAATTTTCTCTAGTATTGTTATCATAGCCTCTATATTCTTATAAAGTGGAAAAGTATAGTATTCTATATGGTAACCTAGCTCATCATAACAGGACCACGTGTATTGATTGGAGGTCCTACGACAAT
The DNA here is from genome assembly GCA_006410875.1 of Neotragus pygmaeus. Classification (NCBI taxonomy): domain Eukaryota; kingdom Metazoa; phylum Chordata; class Mammalia; order Artiodactyla; family Bovidae; genus Neotragus; species Neotragus pygmaeus. The sequence goes on along the minus strand of SJYV01039606.1, from coordinate 1,762,729 downwards.
CCCTGAAACATTCAAGTTTCATAGAACCGTTTGGACACCTGCCAAATAATGTTTCAGCTGGTTCCGTTAACACGAAAATAAGAGAATGCACGTTTGTTAAGCAGGTTCAGAACAGCAAGGCTTGCCAGGTGGCTCGGGGTAAAGAATCGCTAGGTCGGGAAGATGGAGAAGGAAATGGCAACCCACTCTCATGGAGTGGGGATTTCCATAAGCAGAGGAGCCTGGTGGGGTGCAGTCCATGGGGTCGCAAAAGTCAGACACAAGTGAGCAACTGCTAACAGAAGAGCGGAAAAGCATTATTCAGCGGCACCTTTTTCCCTGAAAATAAAGTCCCTCACTGCTCCACGGACAGGAGGCCGGGGCAAGAGGCCAGGATTGGGTCTTACAAGAGCAGCTGAGACTGTGAAGAGGCAGCTGACCTGGTTGTTCCTTAAGAAGTGAGTGAAGTGCAAGTCACTCAGTCGTGTCCGACTCTCTGCAACCCCATGGACTGTGTAGCCCATGGAATCCTCCAGGCCAGAATACTGGAGTGGGAAGCCTTTCCCTTCTCCAGGGGATCTTCCCAACCCAGGGACTGAACCCAGGTCTCCTGCACTGCAGGCGGATTCTTTACCAGCTGAGCCACAGGGCAAGCCCAGGGTTTTCACTGAATACACACTCGGCTTCTTTACCTTCTACCTTCAGACGTAATAAGGGAGCCTATCTCTTCATCACCCTGATCATGAGCTGTAGTTCCACTTATCTGACTTTCCTACGTCTTAAATGTTTCTTCAAATCCATGTATGATCTAAGGAGTGAGATAGTTTGTCCTCTAAAGACACCAAGCTGTGCTCAAACGCTGAGATGAGTAAATGCAGGCTTCACCTCTTGCCGTGTCCTTCGCACGAATGTTATACATGAAATGAGAAGCAATTATTATCTTTAGTAATTATTACCCAATTACTTGTCCCCATTATTAAAATCTGATATAAAGTTCAAGCCACCAAAGAACATAGATGCTTTTAGCTTCAAAGAATTTAGAACATTTTCACTGAGGTTAATCTTTTTAATACATTCAGTTTCACAATAGGTTAATTTATTAGAATTATTAGAATAATTTATTAGAATTATAATTTTGACTTTGTAGAACTTGGGGGTGGGAGGTTACAGAGAACTGACTTTTCAAAGAGTGAGCACCATTTTGTGACTAAGTACACATTTCACAGGGAATTTTGACTGCTTTTTGAATATCTGTCTTGACTGTTCAAAGTGATCTCCCTGGGGGTGGGTAACTGGCTCAGCAAGGTATTAACCACATTGCAGGTACGCAGTGCTTCTCAAAGGAAAACAACGTTATTTCCGGGGCAGATTGTTCATCTCTGCTAGTTTCCTAAAGGATGTATCCTTCTGTCCAAAGAACTGCTGCTTTGTAAATTACACTACCGGAATTCTGCTCCCTGAGGCTCTGGTCCTATCACAATGTGAAAGGTGATTATTTCAGAATCCTGACAACACTGACCCGGCTGAAGTGTAGGATATTCAAGACTAAAAGATTCTCAAAGTGATTTTCTGAGAGACTATCCTACAGGTAAAGTAGGCCAAATCCAACTGGTGTTTTTAAAAAAATATTCCAGGTCACCCCCTGGCCTCTCGTGAGCCATGAACTAGCTCCACCCACCTGTGCTTGGAAGGCAATGCACACTGCACTGTGTCCCTGCCCTGGCCCTGACTCGGGATACACCTGCAAGTCACAGAGCCGGACCCCACTGCTTCCTGCGCCTCCGGCCGCCAGGAGCCTGCGACGGGTGATGCTCTCTCATCTGTGTCAACTGCAGTAGCCGAGAAGAGCGTCGGCTGAGGGGTTTTCAAAACTCGCCACAATATGACATTTCTATTTCGACTGAAATAACCACAGTCTTTTAAACAAAAATATATTTAACCTTCTTAGCATGAGACTATGGAGCTATAATTTCCATCTTTCCTCGATCTTCTTCCTTCCTCGTCTTTTCCCTGCCAAAAGTCCACCTTAGAAACTCAAAACTGAATATCATCCTCTCTACCCAGCACTGGGTTTAAGTTAGATCAGAGGCGGAGGGTCCAGAAGTCCAGGTCACACACGCCTAAGTCTCTCCTTTCCCTTCTAACCCCTGGTCTAGGAAAAAACAATTTCTGGATCCCTCTTTGTCTGCAAGCCTCCAATCACATGGTGGAAGCAAAATGCGTGGTCCCTCCTGTGGGGAATGAGGTCACAGGTAGCAAAGTGCTTTGAGCAACTCAAAGGCGAGGCGTGTAACACAAGCCTTTATTACTTAAGAGAGTGAGGCCGGGTCAGAAGGTCGACAGGCTCACAGTCACGGCCCTGCTTTGAACACGACATGGATCGCAGAGCTTTCTTCTTCACCTTCCCCACCCTCATGGGAAGCGTCCTTTGTCAAGGGTGCATCATTTATGAAGAACGTAGTGTCGTGAGATGTGAAAACTGTCCCCGCATGACAGTCAGACAGGGCCACACTTTTACCTGCGGATGACTCAGCCACGCCAGCCAGCTGCTGCTCAGAGCTGGCGTGCGGCAGAGGAGACCTAGCCACCGAACGAGGACACGGACTTCAGAATAAAATCCCATCCCTCGGCGCAGACTCCATGGGCTTCCTCTGCTCCTGCTTCCGCTGGTATCTGGCCTTCTGGTAGAAGACGATGATGACTGCGGTGACCACATTCAGGAGGATGGCCAGCAGGGTGAGCCAGAACGCGTATCCGTAAGCGTGGGACGTCCCGCGTTGAGTGGCGGCTGGATAGAGCGGGTACAGCCTCTGGGCCAGCTCTTCCGAGAGTCGATTGGACTGCGTGTTCCCCACAAAGAGCACCATGGTCATGAATGTGAAGGATGCTGAAGGGAAGAAAGTGTTTGTAAATAACATGGTGGTATATTTCAATGAATATTTTTATTTTTTAGATTTTTTTTTTAATTGGAGGGTAGTTGCTTCACAACATCGTGTTAGTTTCTGCTGTAAAATGAAGTGAATCGGCCCCATGCATACGTATGGACCTCCCGCCCCCCTACCCCAGCTCCACCCCTCTAGGTCACCCCAGGGCCTTGAGCCGTCTCCCTGTGCTATGGAGCAGGCTCCCGCCAAGCTGCCTGTTTTACACACGGTGGCGTGTGTATGTCCGCCCTCATCTCCCCATTCCTCCCACCCTTCCCTTCCCCCGCTGCCTCCCCAAGCCTGTTGCCTACGTCTGCGTCTCTATTTCTGCCTTGGAAATAGTTTCATCTGTACCGTTTTCCTGGATTCCATATATAGGCGTTAATGTACAATCTTAAGGTCACTTTTTTTCCCTTTATCAGACATGTACACTGTGGGCATTCACTGGACATCTACACTGGGATTTACTCTCTTCTCCACATTAGGGAAAAGGTGAAAGAAATAAAAGACGCGTGCTAGACTCCAGACCCCAAAAGCTGACAATAACACAGGGCAGCTGTGGCCAGGAGCAAGCATTCCGCTCAAGCCCTTTCAGAACGAGCTGAACCTTGCCCACTTCCCAGAACGATGAACTGAGCCTGTGAGCTGCATGAGTGACGGGACAAGTGACTGATCACAGGGGTCGACTGGACAACTGTTTAGAGAGGACCAGTGTGGTGGGGAGGTTGAGGCAAGATGAGGAAAACAGCCAGCCCAAACATCTATCCATCATGATGCACGGTGAGCTCAGAGCATCCAGGTCTGGGAGACACAAGTCCAGCTGATGGGGAGGGGTCTGGAGGGTCCTGAGCACAGGATACGGAGGCCGAGCCCACCTGGGGAGCTCTGAATTCCAGTCTGGCAACTGGGGTCTCATTCCACCCATAATGGGGGGCAGCGTTTAACCAGGAAGGCCCTCTTTAGTAAGTGAGTGAAAGTCATTCAGTCGTGTCTGACTCTTTGCAACCCTGTGGACTATATAGTCCAAGGAATTCTCCAGGCCAGAATCCTGGAGTGGGTAGCCTTTCCCTTCTCCAGGGAATCTTCCCAACCCAGGGATTGAACCCAGGTCTTCCACATTGGAGGTGGATTCTTTACCAGCCGGGCCATAAGGGAAGTCCAAGAATACTGGAGTGGGTAGCCTATCCCTTCTCCAGCAGATCTTCCCAACCCGGGAATCGAACTGGTGTCTCCCACATTGCAGGCGGATTCTTTACCAACTGAGCTATGAGGGAAACCCTCTTTAGTAAATTCATCCTTCATTATTCACAGTGTCCTGCACTAGAGAACCTTCCTCAGTCTTGGCTTTGGAAAGCCCCCTTGGCTTCGACCATGGTTCTGGAGTCAGAGAGACCAGGGTCAAGGCCTCCAGCCGCAGGTCTGCTCTGAACCTCCATCCTCATTTTCTAAAGTTGGGGAGCTATAAACCCTGAGGAGCTTCAAGGCTGCCTGGGGCTGTGGGGGGTGCTGGGGGAGGGGTTACCTTTCGCAGTCAGGAGAATATCCTAAAATCAATTGTGTATTCTGTGAATACACTGGAAATCACTGAATGGCACCCTTAAATGGGTAGACTGTACAGTATGTGAGTCACATCTTAACAGATTGTTCAAAAATGCAGAGGAAGGAGGGTCAGAAGGCGGCTGTGCTGGATTTGTGATGAGCCGTCCAGCGGAGTCAGGCTGACCGTGCCAGGCAACCGTCCAGGAGTCCCCAGGACGGAGGTCCAGACCGACACACTCTCTGACTCTTCCTCTGCTGACGTTTACCCAAAACTAGGAGGACATTTGGCACCCAATGCGCCCTGGCCATAACCCACACCCAGGGACCGGCCCTTCAGAGGCCCTAATTAGAGGGCTTCTGGGTGAGGCGTTTTCATTCCCCGTGATGACAGTCTTTCATCTTCAACCTAATGCTTTTATTTCTTAATAATAACAGGAGTGGAAGTGCACGAAGGCCCTCCCCTTTGCGCTGTGTGTCTCACACCCAGTAATTATCCCTCATTCTGCTCTTGGGAAGTTTCTTCTAAAAGCTTTAGTCAGAAAGGAGCAAAACCCAGAAATGGGCTACATGCTGCTCTCTGAAGTGGATGCTCACGACTTTGACTTAAACCGCGAGGGGCACCCGCCAACGGACACGGACGCTGAGCTGAGCCCCCAGCGGAAGGGGACACCGCTCATTGCCTGCTTCTGTGGTTCCTGGGACAGAAGGTTTACAGGGCTTGGAAGGAGCCCCATGGCAGACGGAGGAGCCCCCAAGGGCTCAGGGCGCCAGCCTTCCACCCCCTGGCCTGTCCCTGTGGGCGTGGGACCTGCCGATTACAGATAATGATCCCTTATTAGGGCAGTCACCTTGAAAGTGAAGTCGCTCAGTCGTAACCCCCATGGACTGTAGCATACCAGACTCCTCTGCCCATGGACTTTTCCAGGCAAGAGTACTGGAGTGGGTTGCCAATTCCTTTTCCAGGAGATCTTCCCAACCCAGGGATCGAACAAAGGTCTCCCGCATTGCAGGCAGACGTACTATCTGAGCCACCCGGGAAGCCCTGAGAGTTCCTGGCTCTGACACTGAGACGCTAGGTGGTTTTCCAGTAGAGCTTCTCATTCAAGCGAAATCATACTCCACACCCACTGGCACTGAATTTCAACGGAGATATGCAACGATTTGTTTTAGAGCTTGAACAACTGAACGAGGACCTAAACAAAGTTTTGCATAAACTTCAACAGTACAGCTATGAACTTCCTCCAGACCAAGGGCTCCGCCTGCAGAGCAGCCGACAGACACGAGACGAAGATGTGAGAAGAAGCGCAGGAAACAGTTCGGCATGCAAATTCCTCCCTGCTCTTGGTTCCCGGGCCGAGGCCCAAGTGTGTCAGAGCAGACCATCTGCAGTGCTCTCCCTGGCTCCGCCTTCATCTCCAGCACCTCTCAGACAACAGTTCTGTCCCCTGTGGCCAGGGTCACCACGCCAGAGGGCCCAGGGGCCCGGGAGGGAGGCTGCGCATCATGCTTTTGTCCTCAAAGCAGCATCTCCTCCTGTTGCTTCAGAGACAAGCCAGCAAACTGCTCCCCTAATTCCTGTAGCCAAGGACCCTGTGTCCAAGCCCAGCCTGGAGAGGCATGTGCGGCCCTTCCCTTGGCCTCCAGGGCACCTCAGGGCAGCCTGACCCCGCCCCCGGTGCCAGAGGGACCCAAGGCAGGGACCCGGAGATGGTGTATTTGTGCACAAAGCCCGCTGCAGGCTGAGCCTCGGGGGGACCCGAGTTTCCAGCAAGTTCTTCAACCAAACGGGGCCCCAGTCTGCCCCTTGAGAGTTGGAGGCTGCTCGCCTCCGCCTCGCACATCAAAGTCTCCGACCGTGCTTCTGCCCACCTCACGGCCACTCTGTGTGTCGGAACTTGCCCCGACCCTGGGGAGGAATGGGGCCGGAGCTTGCTGCCCGTCAAACAATCCTCTGTTGTTAGAGCCAGGTGTGGACTGGGGGCGGGGAGGCTGCTGGCCTCGCTTCCCACGTCTTCCTCCACAAACACGCATCAGGCCTCTGCCCTGGGCAAAGCCAGCTCATACTCAACGGTGGAGGAAGACACTGAAGCCAGAGGCTTCCTCCTGCAGAGACGAGGGGATGGGTTCTGGACCCTGCGGGTGTAGACGGAGCAACGAGGGTGGATTTTGTCCGGCTGTCCCCACACCCAACCCATCCCTTGGGTCCTAGTGATCAGCATTGCTCTTAGATCCTCCCCGTCAGCCCAGCTCCAGGTGGACAGTGTCCTCAGCCAAAGTGGATCAATCAGTGAATTCAACCCTGCCAGCTATGGAGACGGCTCCAGAAATGGAGGAGGCCAACTCCAGCAAGAGTCAGGTTTTGGGGGGAAAAATCATCTTTTCTCCTGCGGTTGCTGCATCTGTGATGGGCCAGAAAGAACTGGCAGATGTCTTGCCTTTAGGAGGACCAGCCTAGCTACTTACTGACGGAGGGAACACTGGAGGGAGGAGAGGGCTGATGGCTCAGGCTGAGATCCTGGATCCAGCTGTACCTGAAGCCACGACTTTCCTTAGCCTCTTCATCGCATGAGCAAAAATTAAAAGAATCTATTTTTTCCACCCTGGCAATGAGTGCCAATGAGTCTTGCCTTTGGTTTGGTTGACAGACATGAACTACAGTCATAGAAGCAGCTTGGGGCACAGAACCCTGGTGTCCGGATGAGGGCCTCTGAGTGTGGAACCAACCCCTCCAGGTCCACCGTGAGATGGGAAGCTGAAACGCTCATTCCTGGCCGGCAGCTGATGCCCTTTAGGTTTGGGCATCTGCTTGTTTTGATTACAAATGCACAGAAAGAAAGGAAAGGGGCTGGTCATGTGCGGATGTGGCTACACCAGCCTGATCCCAGACGCTCAGAGCTGAGAGGTGGGTGTGCAGGCTTGCCCGGGGCAGCCCGGATTTCCCCCTGCTGACCTGCGTGATGTTTAGGAATCCCAGCTCGTTTGGTCAGTGTTGAAAGGCTCTCCCTTGTATCCATGCCAGAATGGGGCTGGCTTCTTAAATATGAGCTTGAAAGAGGATACAGTGGAAGCGTGTGTGCACTCACACCAGTCAGGGCTGTGCTCAGGGCTTCGCTCCCCAGAGAGCCGGATGTTCATGGTTTCAGCTGGGATCCACAGCACAGCGGCGCCTCCAGCCACCTACACTGGCCAGTGTGATGATGGCCTCACAGAAGGACAGGAAGATGCCCAGAGCCCTTCATCTGAGGCTTCTTGATACCTCTATATCCAGAGCACCTATCTTCTCCCTGAAAGTTCCTGGTCTGTGTTTAAATATACCACGTGCAACACACACACGACCACTGCCAGGGCCATCCCATTAGTTCAGTTCAGTTCAGTCACTCAGGCGTGTCCAGCTCTTTGCGACCCCATGGACTGCTGCATGCCAGGCCTCCCTGTCCATCACCAACTCCTGGAGCTTACTCAAACTCATGTCCATTGAGTCGGTGATGCCATGCAACTGTCTCATCCTCTGTCATCCCCTTCTCTTCCTGCCTTCAGTCTTTCCCAGCATCAGGATCTTTTCCAATGAGTCAGTTCTTCACATAAGGTGGCCAAAGTATTGGAGTTTCAGCTTCAGCATCAGTCCTTCCAATGAATGTTCAAGACTGATTTCCTTTAGGATTAACTGGTTGGATCTCCTTGCAGTCCAAGGGACTCTCAAGAGTCTTCTCCAACATCGCAGTTCAAGAGCGTCAATTCTTTGGCGCTTAGCTTTCTTTATGGTCCAAATCTCACATCCATACATGACTACTGGAAAAACCATAGCTGTGACTAGACAGACCTTTGTTGGCAAAGTAATGTCTCTGCTTTTTAATATGCTGTCTAGGTTGGACATAACTTTTCTTCTAAAGAACAAGCATCTTTTAATTTCATGGCTGCAGTTACCATCTGCAGTGATTTTGGAGCCCCAGAAAATAAAGTCTCTCACTGTTTCCACTGTTTCCCCATCTATTTGCCATGAAGTGATGGGACCAGATGTCATGATCTTAGTTTTGTGAATGTTGAGGTTTAAGCCAGTTTTTTCACTCTCCTCTTTCACTTTCATCAAGAGGGTCTTTAGTTCCTCTTTGCTTTCTGCCATAAGGGTGGTGTCATCTGCATATCTGAGGTTATTGATATTTTTCCTGGCAATCTTGACTCCAGCTTGTGCCTCATCCAGGCCGGCATCCCATTAGTCAGATGGGCCATTTTTGATCCACTCTCAAGATCAGGTTCTCATGGTGTAGAGAGGGACAGAGCAGGAGAAACCCCGCTGTTGGGCAGGGGCAGCAAGGCTCCCGCTGGATCAAGCCCCTGGGCAGACACAGGGGACCCAGAATCCGTGAGACCCTCAGAGAGTCCAAAACACTGTGACCCCAACTGAAACCCACTTCCCATTCCCCACCCCAACACCTTTCCCCCCAAACAGGCAACACAATCTTGCAGCACCACCCAGCCGACACCCGGGATTCACAGGTCGCCCACAACGAGGGCGTCGGCCCCGACGCTCCACAAGGGCGCTCTTGGTGGCTCTGTGCCCCCTTGGTGTTTAGATGTTAGGCCAAGCCGCCTGCTGTTCTATGGGGGCAAGAAGGGGACCAAATTAATGTGCACACGTGTGTGTGTGCACGTGTGTCCCTCCCCACCTCACCTGGAGCCTACTTTGCAGTCAAGCACGCAGCAGGAGCCCAGGGAATGCTTTACTGGTGTGCGTGTTTCTGTTTAACGCCTTACCCTAGATACTCTAAGGCAAAGACTGGGTATCGCATACATTTTTAACACCTAACACGCCCTTCTTACCCACAGTCCACGCCTCCCCAGGGCACCCAAAGCATATCTGAAGATGCTGAATAAAAGCTGAAGGCTTGTGAAAATAAGCCTCAGCCCCCCACACTCGACTCAGCACATTTTCAACGCCCAGGGTCCGACCGTGAGCGTGTGCGTCCTCGTGTGAGAGGGAACCGGGGGCACAGAGGCCGGGGCTGGCCGATACTGACCACTGAGCCCGCTCCAGGTGTACACGCCCGTCGGCCCCAGGAACGTCTGGTAGGGGTTGCTGATGCTGTTGTAGAAGGTGAACCCGGCGCTCAGCAGCGAACTGAACAGACCGAGGGCCAGAAACACGATTACCACCGAGTGCAGAGTCTTCGGGGAAGAGTCGGTCAGTGTCCCTAAAACTGAGACAAGGTCTGGTAAGTACGTGGTGCCCCCGACGCGAAGACCAGCTCTGGGCCCAAGGCCTGGTCCACCCTCCCGGGGCCTCTTCCCACTCCACCTGCTTAGGCACTGGGGCTAGACACCCTCAGCCTTTCCATAAGGGTTCCATATTTCTGGAGTGCAGGGGAGCGCCAGACATGGATCTGCACACGTGTAAAATGAAACACGGATGCCCTGTGCTCTCTGCCATCAGTTCCTGCTTCGTCACCCTCCTCTCTCTGACCACCAGCCAGCCTCCCCTGGTGTCTGCTTTACCCGCTCCCTCTGCTGTTTACAATACAAGATGGTCAGACACCAGAGGCGCATTGGCCCCACTCGTCTGGGAGCCCAGCCACGCGTTTATAGAACATCTCCAAGACCTGTCTGTGCACTGAGCCCCTTAGCAGACTGCCTCTACATTCAGTAAAGTGTTTACCCGGACGTTCCGTGAAAGAAGGGAAACTAAACTAGAAATAAGATTTCAGAGTCCTCAGTAATACACTAAAAACATCACTGGAATGGCAAGGTGTGTGAACCATGGTGGAGATAAGAAAGCCTTCCTCACTGACCAACCAGCCCCAAGAAAAAGAAATGGAAAAGGCAAAATGGTTGTCTGAGGAGGCCTTCCAAATAGCTGAGAAAAAAGGAGAAGCAAAAGGCAAAGGAGAAAAGGAAAGATCTTTCCATCTGAATGCAGAGTTCAGATGGAAAGCCTTCCTCAGAGATCAATGCAAAGAAATAGAGGAAAACACTAGAACGGGAAAGACTAGAGATCTCTTCAAGAAAATTAGAGATACCAAGGGAACATTTCTTGCAAAGATGGGCTCAATAAAGGACAGAAATGGTAGAGACCCAACAGAAGCAGAAGATATTAAGAAGAGGTGGCAAGAATACAGAAGAACTATCATCATCTCACAGGCTAGCAAAGTAATGCTCAGAATCCTTCAGTAGTAAATGAACCAAGAACTTCCATATGTTCATGCTGGATTTAGAAAAGGCAGAGGAACTGGAAATCAATTGCCAACATCCGTTGGATCATCCAAAAAACAAGAGAGTTCCAGAAAAACATCTACTTATGCATCGTTGACTATGCTAAAGCCTTTGACTGTGTGGATCACAACAAACTATGGAAAATTCTGAAAGAAAAGGGAATACCATATTACCTGACCTGCCTCCTGAGAAATCTGAATGCAGGTAAGAAACAACAGTTAGAACCAGACATGGAACAATAGACTGGTTCCAAATTGGGAAAAGAGTACCTCAAAGCTGTATACTGTCGCCTTGCTTATTTAACGTATATGCTGAGTATATCATGAGAAATGTCAAGCAAGATGAAGCATAAGCTGGAGTCAAGATTGCCAGGAGAAGTATCAATAACCTCAGATATGCAGATGACACCACCTTTATGGCAGAGAGTGAAGAAGAACTAAAAACTCTCTTGATGAAAGTGAAAGAGGAGAGTGAAAAAGTTGGCTTAAAACTCAATGTTCAAAAAACTAAGATCATGGCATCCAGTCCCATCACTTCATGACAAATAGGGAAACAATGGAAACAGTGAGAGACTTTATTTTCTGGGGGTGGCTCAGATGGTAAAGCTTCTATGATGCAGGAGACCTGGGTTCAATCCCCGGGTCAGGAAGATTTCCTGGAGAAGGAAATGGCAACCCACTCCAGTACTCTTGCCTAGAAAATCCCATGGATGGAGGAGCCTGGTGCAGGCTACTGTCCATGGGGTCGCAAAGAGTCGGACATGACTGAGCGACTTCACCTCAAAATCACTGCAGATGGTAACTGCAGTCATGAAATTAAAAGATGCTTGCTCCTTGGAAGAAAAGCTATGTCCAACCAAGACAGCATATTAAAAAGCAGAGACATTACTTTGCCAACAAAGGTCTGTCTAGTCAAAGCTATGATTTTTCCAGTGGTCATGGATGTGAGAGTTGGACTATAAAGAAAGCTGAGCACTGAAGAATTGATGCTTTTGAACTGTGGTGTTGGAAAAGACTCTTGAGAGTCCCTTGGACTGCAAGGAAATCCAATCAGTCCATCCTAAAAGAGGTCAGCCCTGAATATTCATTGGAAGGACTGATGCTGAAGCTGAAACTCCAATACTTTGGCCACCTGATGTGAAGGACTGACTCATCGGAAAAGCCCCTGATGCTGGGAGAGATTGAAGGCGGGAGGAAAAGGGGACAACAGAGGATGAGACAGTTGGATGGCATCACCGACTCAATGGACATGAGTTTGAGCAAGCTCTGGGAGTTGGTGATAGACAGGAAGGCTTGCAGCCCATGGAGTCCCAAAGAGTCAGACATAACTGAGTGACTGAACTGAACTGAGGAACCAGGGTGGGGGCAGGAGAGAAAGAGTCAGAGCTTCCTTCTTTTCATTCCTGTTTCTCAGGGCCCCTAGGAGACAGCTGGAGTTTCTCACATCTTCACCCAGAGCAGCTTAAAAGAACAGAAACCAAAATAGCCACAGAAGCTTTCTTGTTCTGCTGTGGGTGGCGAGTTTTAAGGAACAGGGTCCTGAAAGCCAGAGGGGACCCCGGATGTCGTGCAGGCGGGCGCTGCAGAGTGTCATGCCAGACCGCGTCCTGGGAACAAGGAGCCCTCCATCTGCAAGGTGGCCCTTTCCATCCCTGTGGTACCGTAGCCGTTCAAAAGTTCTTCATCCTGCATTTCTGTGATGTTAACCCTGGGTCCTATGCTCCTTTGGGACCAATGCAGAATCCACTCCATCATCTCCTGCCTGGAGCTTCTCCCAATATTTGAAAAAAGGATGTGAACCCAGTGAGTTATTATGTGATTCCACAGCTCCTGCCATCCTGGCCCTGACTCCACACACACTCTAGTCTGACCGTCCTTCCCATTCGTGATGGCCAGATGGGCCCAGCACGCCTGTTAAGACGTGACCCTCCCTGTGCCACCCTCTGTCTGTCTCTAACACCTACGTGTTAGTCGCTCAGCCATTTTTATTTTAAACCAGCAGTATTCTGTGAAGGAGCTAAGTTTGTTGTCAACGGACAGAAGGTAAATATGAAAGAGATTTGAGCCAGCAAGTCAGCCTTCAGACATCCCGGCAATGGGGATACGGTCTAAAGACCCTCGTGCATGAGAAAGTTCATCCTGATGGCCAGGTCACGTGGCCCGGCCTGGGCTGGAACCGTCCCCAGCTGGACGGAGCGGGGACGCAGCAGCCGAAGCCTGCCGAAGAGGACAGAGGCAGGAAAGGAAACGGCCGGGAGGGAGACACGGGGTGATCTCTGTGAGCAGCCACAGCCCTGCCAACCCACAGGAGACCAGGGAAGACGGGAGAGGGAAATACCAGCTCAGCAACACGCAGGCCGTGAGCTCACTGCCCAGGGAGCAGGGCCCCGGGGGCGGAGTCCAGCACACACGGGGGCGGAGTCCAGCGCACACGGGGGCGGAGTCCAGCGCACACGGGGGCGGAGTCCAGCGCACACGGGGGCGGAGTCCAGCACACACGGGGTCGGAGTCCAGCACACACGGGGGCGGAGTCCAGCGCACACGGGGGCGGAGTCCAGCGCACACAGGGGCGGAGTCCAGCACACACGGGGTCGGAGTCCAGCACACACGGGGGCGGAGTCCAGCGCACACGGGGCCGATCCGCTCCTCCCTGGTACTGTCTGGCCCTGTCACCATTTCTGTTAGTGACCAGGGGTGGGGATTTCTGTTAGTGACCCATGGGCGGGGATTTCTGTTAGTGACCCATGGGGATTTCTGTTAGTGACCATGGGTGGGGATTTCTGTTAGTGACCCATGGGCGGGGATTTCTGTTAGTGACCTATGAGCGGAGATTTCTGTTAGTGACCAGGGGTGGGGATTTCTGTTAGTGACCCATGGGCGGGGATTTCTGTTAGTGACCCATGGGCGGGGATTTCTGTTAGTGACCCATGGGCGGGGATTTCTGTTAGTGACCAGGGGCAGGGGTTTCTGTCAGTGACCATGGGCGGGGGTTTCTGTCCGTGACCAGGGCCGGGGCTGAGTGCTCCGCAGAGCTCGCTGGTTTACGCACTCTGGGTATGCCCTGTTGGTGATGCACTCGGTAAGAAGTCGGACAGGCCTCGGCTTAGCTGAGGACATGGTCCTCTCTGTCACCCGCTGTTGCCCAGGTGAGGAGCCCTGCCCTCCTCGGGGGAGGGGCCATCTGCACTGAGACTGTTCCAAGGTCCGGCGCTCAAGCCCAAGGCTCCGGCCTCTTGGTCTGTCTCACCCCGGAGACGAGGGAGGAGCTTTGCCAGGCTGTGACTTGTGGAAGATGACGCCAGAGTGAAAAACAAGAAGCAGGACACACCTGTTTCAAGGCACAAGGTCAAATGCTATGGATCCTTCCAAACTGAGTCACTTCCAGGAAGAACTGTTTCTCCTGTGTTCCACGACCCCCTGGCTCTGCCTGAGCACCAAGGAGGAAGCTCCAGCACCAGATCAGAAGTTTCCTGGGGACTAAGGGAACTCTGTCCTTAGCCAATAAGACATAATTTGGATGCTTAACTAGAAAATAGGGCTCCCCAGATGGCACTCGTGGTAAAGAACCCGTCTGTCAGCGCAGGAGACACAGAGATGCAGGTTCAGTCCCTAAGTCCCCTGGAGGAGGAACTGGCAACCCACTCCAGTATCCTTGCCTGGAAAATTCCATGGACAGAGCCACCTGGTGGGCAACAGTCTATGGGGTTGCAATGGGTCGGATACTACTGAGCAACCTAGCACAGCTAGAAAATAAAAATTCCAGCATGGGACAAACGTCACGTGTCCAAGTGCCTGAAGTGCCCTAGGGAAGCCTTATTAAATCTGTAAAGGAGGGTCATTTGCGAAAGGTTAATATTCCACATTTCAGAGTAAATTAGAAAGGAACAATCTGGTGAAGCTCAGTGGTAAAGAATCCACTTGCCGATGCAGGAGGTGCAGGAGTCCTGGGTTCGATCCCTGGGTTGGGAAGATACCCTGGAGGAGGAATCTCACTCCACTATTCTAGCCTGGAGAGTCCCACAGACAGAGAAGGCTGGCGGGCTACAGTCCATGGGGCCACAAAGAGTCAGTCAGACATGACCAAGCAACTGAGCACACACCCAGACATCAGTTCTCAAAGCGGAGTCAATTTGACTCATACTTTTCTATGAATTAATGTGACAATTTAGGTTAAGTTTAACTGCCACATTTCAAAACTGTATTTCAGCCTCTGAGTTGCCCCACAGGTATGACAGCTATATCTCCTGCATCTTCCAGCCACCCACCCTTCCCCCCAACTCCGCTTAGAACTCAGACAGTGAAAGCTAGAAATTCAGTGAAAGTTGAGCAAGAATGAAATCGCAGTCATCCTCCACAGCATCTGACAGCTGCTCTCTGCCTAAATTAGCAAATAACATTCAGTTCTTTTTTTTCTTGTTTTGAGGGGCCCGAGCATCAGAATTGAGAAAGCCATCTCGCAATTGGAACCAATTGTCTAGATTCTGGCAGCTCCAGCAAAGAGACCAGAATGCACTGGGAGGTGGGCAGTGAGGAAATGAGGGGTCATGTGAACCCTCATTAGGCTTCCTGGGCCTAAAGATTTATATTCAAGCCCCACTGGCCACCTGGCCCTTCTAGTCTGCTTTTCAGAAAGTCCTGGAAAATTGAGGCAGAGCCGCTGACTTTTATGTGGGGAGAAGCAGCCTCCATGCCCCACTCAACCATCTGGACACCAGGGGGAACTCCTGAATCTCTGGGCCCCTGTGTACCCCTGGAAGGGCTTGTTGATTCCACAGACACCAGAGCATGGCCTGGGAGCTCTCCCGGCACGTCCCAGCTGCTGGCCTGGGAAACTGAACAGGGTTATCTCAGTCGGGGGAGAGGGAGCAGGTGCTTCCCAGGTGGCTCGACACAGTGGTTTAGAATCCACCTGCCAAGGCAAGAGACGAAAGTTCGATCCCTGGGTCGGGAAGATCCCTTGGAGGAGGAAATGGCAACCCACTCCAGTGGGCTGAAGTGGAGAGCTCCAGTGATCTTGCCTGGAAAAGTCCATGGGCAGAGAAGCCTGGTGGGCTACAACCCGTGGGGTCACAGAGAGTCACACACAACTGAGCGACGGGGCAGGCATGCAGACATCTCTGTGAGAAGAGTGGGGGAAAGCCTCTTCTGCCCCTTTATGCTCCACCTCCCAGCGAGGCCACGTCTCTGCTGGCAAATAAGAAGTCACTCCTACCCGAGGGAAAGTGCGAGATGTATGTGGGGTAGGACTGGCGGGTAGGAATGGTAACAAGGGGCTTTTTGTACATTCCGGAGATATAAACCTCCTTTCTTTGTTCTTGCAGTTACTTGATTTTTCTGCGCCAGATTCACTTCCTTTATCATTTTATCATTGGGGTGAAGCACCCGTGTTCTCATAGTGACCTGCACACACTTTTAACCTACAAGTAGAGCAGGCTCCTGGGTTTAGCCGATAAATGTGTCTTTCTCTAGAAAGACTGAGCGGCGAATCCTCCCAGGCAGGGGCTCTGTGCAGTTCCACTCAGGATCCAAGCCCCTCACTTATGTAACAGCTACCCAGGGAGGATTTTTTTTTTAACTGAAATTAAATAACTAGAACTTTTGGCGTAGCCAGGCAACGTGCTCCCTCGTGGACACATGCCCTTTTCACCTGGGTGCTGGACAAGCAGGGATCCTCAGGACGAGGCTGGTGGAGCTCCCGGTGAACCTGAGCTGCCCCGTCTAGTCATGGAGAGGTTCCTCCCCAGGTTGGACTGATTATTTTCCCTGGGTGACACACTGTTGGCTGAATTATTTTTGCATGTTGAGCTCAGCCCCTGTCGCTTCACGCTGCTCTTTCATTTCAGAAATCGACAGCCCCAGATTGGCACCATGTGATAAATCCTAGGCTGGAACAGAACAGGGTTTTAACAATATTTATCATGCTTTGGAGGTTTCAGTCAGACCTCTTCCTGGCTAAGAAACTGACCTGGTTAACTTCTTATTTGAAAAGGCAATCCGTCACTGCAGGGCAGAAAAGTGGCATTCACATCGATGATTTTACTGTGCTGCCAATGGCCGGTTTCTGATTGGAAATGATCCTGTGTGGTCCTGAGGAAACCATCTCACTGCAGGCTTGTAATTCTGCTCCCCGGGGACCGCAGCCACACACCTACACCAGCCAAGGCACCATCTACCTTGTGGCTAGGTGGCTTTTCCCCTCCCTGCAAGGAGAGTTGGCAAGTGTTCCCACTTCAACGACTGCTAAAGCTGCCAGCACTGAGGCCCCCTGGGTTCTGAGCGGTCCCTAGCAGATTGTTAGCCCCTGAAATAGAACAGCACCTCAGTGTCTGGGAGGTGGAGTGCCGTCTAAACACCTGCGTGCCTGCAGGCAGACACCTGAAGCTGGAATGTGGGTCTCTGGGGACTAAGAATAAAAAAAGAGAGCCAGGCAAAGCAACTGCAAATACTCTGCCTCCTTTGTGGGCACACACTGCCCCACAGTGTCCACTGGCCCCGCCGCCTTCAGGGTTATCCTTGCCCACGGCTGTCCCCACCCTCCGACGGTCACCTGCTCATGTCACCCCCTCAGGGCTCTAGAGACAGGCTGGCCCACCCAGATCTCCTCTGAGCTCCCCAGGAGGCAGGGAGTCAGGGAGCTCGCTGAAGCCCTTTACCTCAAATGGGAACCAATTGGTTGTAAATAGACACTGTATGAAAATGTAAAAATTCCCAGACTTTTAACTCGTATTTTAAAAATTGAACATGTATCTGGAAATTCAGGAGCTGGAGGGAGTTTTGGTTTCGCAAACTGTATTCACAGAACTGCAAGTGGGACTGAATCTCTGAAAGCCTTCGTCTCTTGTTCCCACGGAGTGAGTTATCCTTTTCCCGGGGAGCTGAGGTCAGTACCAGAGAAGATGCACAATGCTGCTAAAATACTGGCAGAGACTTTGCTTTTGCTAAGGTCTAAAAGGCAGATTCATAATTTAGAAATATAGTTATGCTGCTCTGGAATTAAGAAAGTCATTTCATTAATAAAGTCACAAATTAGAGCTAGAACTTGGAGTTAAGGTCAAAGGCTCAAGCTCCCAACATTATGCATGGCGTGAGGACTAAGTATTGCATTTGTGTAAGACAGAAAACGATGCAAGTCTAGGGCTTCCCTGGTGCTCTAGGGGCTAAGACGCCAAGCTCCCCGTGCAGGGGGCCCAAGTTCGGTCCCTGGTCAGGAAACTGGATCCCACATGCAGCAACTAAAGAGCCACATGCTGTAAATAAAAGGTCCCACAACCAAGTGGGAGTCCCACAACTTAGTCCCACAGCTAAGATCTGGTGCTGAAAATAAACAAAGAAATAAAAATAAACACTAAAAAAAGGCAAGTCAGCACTTGAACAGAATTAGACTTCTGTAGTATAGCTGAGAGCTTTTTCTGTGTTATAAACCTACATCTTATGGCCTCAGGAAACACAAGTTAAAAAAAAAAAAATGACGTATGTTTACAAGGAAAGAGGTGACGACTGCATAATGCCTGATAAAGCCTGTATAGTAAGCTGCATGAAACACCATTCAGAACAAAATCTATTTAAGGTGCTAAATAGTTTAGAAATTATGTTTCTAAATTTAGAAAGCAGTGGTATGTATTTAAACTTCGAATGCCAAGTAAGTAGCTAAATTGTGCTTATTCTTAATGAATTTTTGTTTTCTACCCATTGAGAGTAGAGCAGTAGTGTGTACGAAATCAGAATAAAATAGGAATTTCTGTAAAATATTCAATTAACATAAGTGACGGAAATTTAATATCAATTTCTGTAAAATATTCAGTTAATATAAGTGATGGAAATTTAATATCAATTCCAACAGCAATGAGATTGCTTGGAAGTAAGAATGTAAGTTCAAATCAGTGAAAGTAACGAGCCTGAGATACAGGGGTAAGAAATTGCCCATATTTTCTACTTCATTTTTTCTTGTCAATAAATTCTGGTGCTGTTTAAGGCTTCCCTAGTGGCTCAAATGGTAAAGAATCTGCCTGCGATGCAGGAGACTCAGGTTCAATCCCTGGGTCCGGAAGATTCTCCTGGAGAAGGGAACAGCAACCCACTCCAGTATTCTTGTCTGGGAAATCCCAAAGACAGAGGAGCCTGGTGGGCTAAGATCCATGGGGTCGAAGAGTCGGAGATGACTGAGTGACTCACACACACACACACACACACACACACACACACACACTGTTTACACACAACTCTACTAGAAGGATTTCGACTGTTTTGCTAACAGACCCAACCAGACCTGAGGAAGCTGAAAAAATTCTGTGAATTTTCAAGATTAAAAATACGAGATCATATCTACAGCCCAATTAAAACTTACCAGGAAATTATTTCTGAAGGGCTATTTGATCAGAATACAGGATGACATCAATCTTACCCAGTTAATTCAGCCTCATTGTGTGCATTCAAATGAGCTACAATTACCTTCAAAATTTTTGTCCGATTCTGCAAGTCCATGATTCAATTCTTGAATACTCTTCCCACGAAGGAGTCCATAGGTGATGATCACACTTCCATTCGAAGAAGAGTCACTGATGGCGATCACACTGCGGATCCATTGTTGGGTCGCCAGAACAAAGCAGAGGACAAGGAAAGCCCCCAGGCTGGTGACGAAGCTGAGTGAGAACGTCAGTGTTTTCTTTGCCGTCGGCATTTTCTCAGGACGATAAGGGTCCTCGGGCAAAACAGCAGAGATCTTTTTATACTATTTTGGGGCCTTCTCTTTTGGAGCCCACTGTTTAGAAATGAAGTCTCACACTTTCTTGTGAAATATAAAACCTCACTCTTCAAGAGGAAGGGTTACACTGATGAACATTGGCCTGTGACTAGGGTCATAAAGATTTACCGTAGCTGAACCTTGGTCTGGAGTGACAGGTTGCTATGGTTACAGCCAACCAGGAGGAACAAGGGATAGACACAGTCTTCCTGAGACATTGCCAATCACACAACCAACTTATAACTCTTTTTTTTTTTTCAAGTGCCTTGACAGCAAAACCAGCCTACCACATCAGGACAGAACTAGAATTCCTAAACAATACTCCCTGTACCCCTTAAATGTTACTATTCTAG
Source organism: Neotragus pygmaeus (assembly GCA_006410875.1). NCBI lineage: Eukaryota > Metazoa > Chordata > Mammalia > Artiodactyla > Bovidae > Neotragus > Neotragus pygmaeus. The sequence goes on along the minus strand of SJYV01039606.1, from coordinate 1,742,991 downwards.
CAGCCAACAACACAGAGTCCCACCAGCCAAGGGTTAGTGATGTGACCCTAACAAAGGTTCCAAAGGAAATCCTAAAGAGATGAAGCTCTTGCTACAGGTCCTAGGGATTGGAAAGAGGAAAGCTGACACCTTATTTTTAGAGTTTGATTAAGAAGTGCACCTTCCAAATTTCCTCTTTCAAACTGGATCACACTCATCCGTTATTTAAATTGTAACTTGAGAGGTTTCAACTCTCTCGTTATGTTCTCTGATGGAATTGATTTTGAACAATCCTGCTTTGTCTTTGTAACTCCGTTCTCTCTGTTGAGTGATGAATAGTTTGTAAATGACCATTTCTGGCCTTAAAGGAAGTCCTCCATTTGTCAAGAAGATCATTTCTTGAGTTAACAAATAGATGTTCACAGCATCTTGGATACACTTCTTTTTATTATACTCTTTGTATTGGACTTCCCTGGTGGCTCAGGGACTAAAGAATCTGCCTGCAGTGCAGGAGACCCAGGTTCAATCCCTGGGTCGGACGATCCCATGGAGAAGGGAATGGCAATCCACTCCAGTATTCTTACCTGGAAAATCCCCATGGACAGAAGAGCCTGGCAGGCTGCAGTCCACAAGGTCACAAGGAGTCGGACATAGCTGAGTGACTAACACTTTCTCTGGCTCTCAAGTTAAAGTCATATTGTACATGTACATTTTCATCCTGTGCTTTTCTTGGATAGCACCTCATTTGTCTGTGGAATGAGTTGATACTGTCTGTTTTGCCCAGTAGGATAACCAGGCCATCACTCATTTAACAATGTTCTCTTCTGGCCATTTTGTGTATTATTAGTTTTTTTGTTCATATAAACTTGCTTGAGAACAGATTAAGAGTTGTTGCTTCAAACGGACATTTCAATACGAAAGCCAAAGTGGTCTCTCACTGATAAGCCCGCCATTAATGGAAGAGAGTGCTCTTTCCTACAGGACTAGAAAATGCTGGCTATTAAGTTCATAAATTGTGGCAATTTTTATAGGGAATATTGCATTATGTTGCAATTCTATGATTTTCTGTCCCTACAGTTTTGCCTTTTCTAGAATTTCATAGAAATGGTTCCTTACAGCATGTAGTCTTCCTTTCCCAGTTTGAGATTCACCCGACTAGCTCTAAATTTGTTTATCTGTTCAGCAATTGATGGTTATTTGGGTAGATTTAAGTTATTGGCTGAAAACTCCAGTACTTTGGCCACCTGATGCGAAGAACTGACTCATTTGAAAAGACCCTAATGCTGGGAAAGATTGAAAGCAAGAGGAAAAGGGGATGACAGAGGATGAGATGGTTGGATGGCATCACCAACTCAACGGACATGAGTAAACTGCGGGAGTTGGTGATGGACAGGGAGGCCTGGTGTGCTGCAGTCCACAGGGTCGCAAAGAGTCGAACATGACTGAGCTACTGAACTGAACTGAAAGTTATTGGCTATTTTGAATAAAGTTGTTCTGAACATTTAAGTACTAGCCTTTCTGTGAATATACGCTTTCCTTTCTTTTACTTAAATGTACAGGAGAAAAATTGCTGGGACATACAGTGAAAGTGAAGTCGCTCAGTCGTGTCCGACTCTTTGTGACCCCATGGAGTACAGCCTACCAGGCTCCTCCGTCCATGGGATTTTCCAGGCAAGAGTACTGGAGTGGGGTGCCATTTCCTTCTCCAGAGGATCTTCCTGACCCAGACATCCAGTAAACGTACTTGACTGCTGAAGAAACTGACGAAGTGTTTTCCTAAGTGTCTGCACCCATATGCGTTCCCACAAGCAATGCATGGTGTTTCCGGTTGCTTCGTGTCCTCACCAACATTTGCTATCACCAGTGTTTTTAAAAAATGGCATTGTCACAAGTGCTTAGGGGTATCTCACTATGGTTTTGATGGTTTCACAAATATTGAGGGTGTTGGACATCTTTTTATGAGCTTATTTTTTACCTATATCCCTTCTTTGGAGAAGTATCTGTTTGAATCTTTTGCTCTTTCCTTAAATGGATTTGACTCCTTTTGGTTCAGTTTTAAGAACTTTTTATATGTATATTTTGTGTATAAGTCCTTTACTAGGTTTATGTTTTGCAAACACTTTCTCCCAATCTCTGGCTTGCATTTTATAGTATCTTTCAAAGAGAAACATTTTCTAATCTGGGTGAAATCTAAGTACCAGTGGGACAGAGGAGCCGGCTGGGCTACAGACCATGGGGTTGCAAAAAGCTGAACACGACCGGATGCCTGAGCACACACGCAGACAGACACTGAGGACCTACTGCTCTCACTTTACGGATTGTGCTTTAAATGTCTGCACTTCCCCCGTGGCTCAGCTGGTAGAGAATCCGCCTGCAATGCGGGCTTTGCCTAACCCAGGATCGCAAAGGTATTTTCCCCCTGTTTTGTTCTAGAATATTCATGAATTTAGTTCTTACACTTAAGATTATTTTCTTATTTTGAGTTTTTTTTTCAAAATAGTATGAAGTAAGGGCTGAGGTTCATTCTTATACATGTGGGTATGCAATTGATTTCTTGAAAAAATTATCCTTTCCCTGGTGGATTGCCTTGGCGTCCTTATTGGAAATCAGATGACCACACTTGTGTGAGTATCTTTCTGGATTCTCCATTATAAAGTCTATCTTCCCAGCTCTGTGACTGACTCCAAGCATTGTTGGTCACGCTGCTTTCCAGAGGCTCCTATTTGTGACCTCAGATACCTTCCTCCCACCTGTATGGACCAACCCTCAACCAAAGATTCGAGGGATGCCCTCTGCAGATCTTGGGAGCTTGCTTTTGCTTCTCTCTCTCTCCAAGGTCTTACACCAATTTTAGCCACTTTTTCTTCCCCAAACTCTGATTTCTGCCTCTTCACCTTGAGGTGACTGTTGGTTCTCCACGGCTTCCTCCCCTGCACCATGCCCTGCAGATTCCTCCTTGGAAACTTCCTGATGCAAGGGTCAGTCGTACCTCACTCCTTTCTTTTCTCTCAGGAATGAAAGCCCACATGTGGCCAGATGTCCGATGTCTAAAAACCATCCTTTTACTGTAATTTTCTGCTTTATTGCCGAGGGCCAATCTGCTCCCTGTTCTTCCATGAGGGTCAGAAGAGGCAGTCAGTGTTTATTCTTGAATGTCAGCATGGTTGCCCCATTTTCTTCCCCTCAAAATTGTGTACATATTACTCTGTTGTCTTTTAACATTGGATGATGCCACGCAAGAGTCTGGGGTCAGCTTTGTTTCTTCTCCCTGATTATGACTTTCTTATTCTCATAGCATAGTTGCAAAATTCTTTATTCATGAAATCCAGTTGCTTGATCTGAATGTATTTTATATAGATTTCTCTGTATCTCTTTTTGCTTCTCATTCTGGGATTGTCTTTTCAACATCTCATTTGGTTCATTGTAGATACAGTTTTGTGGGTTTTTTTGTTTGTTTGTTTGTTTGTTTTTGTATTCTACTTCTGTATTCATTGAAATCCTACCTTGAGGCACACCAGTCACTCACGCATTGGGTTACCTTTGACCTCCACATCCACCATCTCCGCTAATAGCTTTGGTCTCTTTGTCTTCTTCCCCTGCCTCGCTGTTCCTTTCTTCTGTGAGGCTAGCTCATCTTTCAGTCAAGTTTTATTCTAGGTTATTATTTAATCCAAAATCATGCAGCTTGGAGTTTCAGTTTGCCTCCCTCGCTCCGAAGCTTTCCTTTCATTTGGGTTTTCTTCTTTTGCCAACTTATCATTCATTTATTATTTTAATAAATTCTTATTATAAATCCTTACACAGTGCAGCAGTAGTGTTACTCAGTTCAGTTCAGTTCAGTCGCTCAGTCGTGTCCGACTCTTTGCGACCCCATGAGTCTCACCACACCAGGCCTCCCTGTCCATCACCATCTCCCGGAGTTCACTCAGACTCATGTCCATCGAGTCCGTGATGCCATCCAGCCATCTCATCCTCGGTCGTCCCCTTCTCCTCCTGCCCCCAATCCCTCCCAGCATCAGAGTCTTTTCCAATGAGTCAACTCTTCGCATGAGGTGGCCAAAGTACTGGAGTTTCAGCTTCAGCATCTTTCCCTCCAAAGAAATCCCAGGGCCGATCTCCTTCAGAATGGACTGGTTGGATCTCCTTGCAGTCCAAGGAACTCTCAAGAGTCTTCTCCAACACCACAGTTCAAAAGCATCAATTCTTCGGTGCTCAGCCTTCTTCACAGTCCAACTCTCACATCCATACATGACCACAGGAAAAACCATAGCCTTGACTAGATGGACCTTAGTCAGCAAAGTAATGTCTCTGCTTTTGAATATGCTATCTAGGTTGGTCATAACTTTTCTTCCAAGGAGTAAGCGACTTTTAATTTCAGTCATGTCCAACTCTTTGTGACCCCATGGACTGTAGCCCACCAGGCTCTTATGTCCATGGGTTCTCCAGGCAAGAATACTGGAGTGGGTAGTTATGCCCTCCTCCAAGTGATCTTCCAGACCCAGGGATCGAACCTTGGTCTCCTGCATCGCAGGCAGATTCCTTACTGTTCCAGCAACAAAAAGAATTCTTTACCATCTGAGCCACCAGGGAAGCCCTACATTAGCATAATTCATGCAGAAAAAACACTTCAGTGAATTGTATGTTTCCCAGCTGAAGGCAGTTTATTCTGTCTTTGTTTCCTTTTGCTGTATATCTGCATAGTTGCCTTGGCACTTTTTTTGTTTTTTAATCTTGCTTATTTTTAACCTGGGCAGTTCTGTCCAGCCATTGCTGTGCTCTAGTATGTTGCAAATGATTCCCTTGATATTTTTCTTACCTTATCTGGGGTCACTTTGTCTCATCTTCCCCAAGCTTCAGCTTTTGGCTGGATGACTTTCTTTTTTTCTCACTAAATGCATCCAGGAAGAAAGAATGTACAGAGCTTTCACAAAATACGTAAATCAAGTTGACAGAGGCTCACACACACCTCGGTAATGGAACTCCATGCAAATCCGCCGCAGGGCCGGAGGCCAGGGTGCCTGTCCTGTTCTTTCCTAGCTACATTTCTTTTGGCTCTGCTCCTGAGTTCATGAACTTTCCTCCTTGTCCAGAACTTTCATCCTCTCAGCTTTAAACTATTGCAGAAACAGAAGTAAAATAAATGCCTCTGTCCCAGAAGTCTCTTTGCATTTTATTACTTCTAATGTTGTTGCACACCTACATCCTAGAGTTGAGGGGAGGTGGGTCTTGTTACTGGAATTGCTTTAGATTCATTGTGAGTTTCAGTTCAGTTCAGTCGCTCAGTTGTGTCTGGCTCTTTGCGACCCCATGGATTGCAACACGCCAGGCCTCCCTGTCCATCACCAACTCCTGGAGTCCACCCAAACCCATGTCCATTGAGTTGGTGATGCCATCCAGTCATTTCATCCTCTGTCATCCCCTTCTTGTCCCGCCCTCAATCTTTCCCAGCATCAGGATCTTTTCAAATGAGTCAGCTGTTTGCATCAGGTGGCCAAAGTATTGGAGTTTCAGCTTCAACATCTGTCCTTCCAATGAAAAACCCAGGACTAATCCCCTTTAGGACGGACTGGTTGGATCTCTTTGCAGTCCAAGAGACTCTCAATAATCTTCTCCAACACTACAGTTCAAAAGCATCAATTTTTTGGTGCTCAGCTTTCTTTATAGTCCAACTCTCACATCCATACATGACTACTAGAAAAACCATACTTTGTTGGCAAAGTAATGTCTCTGCTTTTTAATATGCTGTCTAGGTTGGTCANAATGTGTCTCTGAAAACCTGCAAATTTCAAACCCAGATTGTTTGAAAAGGTGTACCAGATGCCTCTCTTGGGAGGAAATAAATCACATTAGTCAGAAGCACAGACCATTTGGGTATGATTCCTAGCACATATACCAGCTATACAATAAGGAACAATTTGCTTGATTCTTCACATCCTCACAGCCTCATCTACAAAATGGGGGAAAATAATGTCTATTGCATCAGGTTTGCAGGGGGAAACCAAAATTCTGCTTTTTAATTTTTTAAAAAAACATCAAAAAATTTAAACATAACATATGCAAATAATATACAAAATTAAGATTTCTATGTATTTGCACAAACTGAACACCTTCCTCTGACACATTCATCAGGCCTGGGGAGCAACAGAGAGTGGCAGGGACCTTGGCAAACAGGAGAGCATATCTCCCTTCTCAGGGAGACTCTTGGGTGGTTGCCATGTGGGAATAAAGGTGGAGTGTGCAGAGGGTCAGACTTAGCCCAGGGTCCCTGTCTGGGACTTTGTGGGAGGTTCGGGAACAGTGGTAAGGGAATGGGAAAATCAAAGCAGGCTGAACAACAAGAGAGGCTGACATTTAGGGTGTAGCCAAGCATGCCAGTAACAGGTATGGGATTAACCAGGCACAAGGTTCCGTAGGGCTTTCCTCGTGGCTCAGAAGGTAAAGAATCTGCCTGTAATGCGAGAGACTGGGGTTCAGTCCCTGAGTCAGGAAGATTCCTTGGAGAAGGGAATGGCTACCCACTCCAGTATTCTTGCCTAGAGAATTCCATGGATAGAGGAGCCTGCTGGGCTACAGTCCACGGGGTTACAAAGAGTCAGACATGACTGAGCAACTGACACATGCAAGGTTTTCTAAGGAAACTTGTCTTGAAGTCTGAACACCAGAAGGCTTCTTGATGCCTCCTAGCCTAGAAAAGACAATCAGCCAAGGCTGGCCCCTCACACACATCACCTATTTTCTTCACTAAAGCCATTTCAGGAGCTCCACTCTCACAAACTGTCCTCAGGCTTTCTCCCCCACTCCCTTTGCCTCTGTCCACACAGGGGGCGATTTTCACGTTCTCTCTTTTCTCACTGTCTTGCTTGCTTTTTCACATGTTGCCCTTCTGTGTGGAGATCCTAAGGTTCTCCCTCTTGTGAAATGTCTTGTAACACACATCATCCTATTGGAAGATCAAATCCTTCTTGGAAAGAGACAGACACATGTTAGGGAAATGAAGACAATATACTACCCATGACTCTGGCTATGAAATCTGAGGCATCTGGTAGACCTTTTCAAACAATTTCGAGCCCTTCACACCCTGGCTGTGGCACATGGTTTAATCAGTGCAACCCACTCCAGTGTTCTTGCCTGGAGAATCCCAGGGATGGTGGAGCCTGGTGGGCTGCCGTCTATGGGGCTGTACAGAGTCGGACACGACTGAAGTGACTTAGCAGCAGCAGCAGATGGAATACTGAGATGAGGTGGGAGGAGGGAAAGTCTGGGATCTAACAACTAATCGCCTAACTGACCGATCAGAATGGCTGCTCCCGGGATGCAACTGGTGAGAGCCACATCAGGAAGAGGACGGACTTATTTGGAAATATTCAGATCAAACTACCACTTAAACATTATATCCATGCCTGCAGCCTACTAAATGAGATGGTGCACAGTAAGCACTTAAGCTCAATGCTGGGCAAAGAGCAGGTGACCTATAAACCCTTCCCCTCTCCCCATCCCTTTGCTCTTTTCCCCTTTCTATCAGGCTGTGTGTGATTACATGAAGCTTTATTTACTTGAGAATTCTGCTAGTTATAGCCAGCTTTTTCTCAAGCTCTACGCCCTGATCTGAACGACATGACCATACTAGTTTTCTATTGACTAGGAAGATGCCTTTGAATCATTTTATTCACTTGTTAAAGATAAGACCTCTAGTTCAGAGATTGTGAGTGTTTCTGGATATATACATTCTGTTACCTATAAATCATCATTACCTTGGAGGTAGTACAATGATACAGCTGGTTTGTTCATGTGTATAAACACATTTTTATGCTCAGCACACATTCTACGAAGAAATCTAGGTACTTTAAATACAGCTGGAAGGAGACATGACATAAATTAGTGAAATCAAGTTGAAGGACAAAATTTTCCTTAAAATATTTTTTTTCCACCCTATATCCTTATTTACAGTGCATTTTAATAAGTTCTGCTTGAGGTGTTTTTTTTTTCGGCTGCACCACACAGCTTATAGGATGTTAGTTCCCTGACCAGGGATTGAACCCCGGCTCTCAGCAGTGAAAGAGTGGAATCTTACACCAGGAATTCCCTGGGGTATCTTAAACTACTGTAAAACAAACTGGTTAAGACAGCACTGGATTCTTCACACTGTGAATAAAAATCTTTACTCAATAATTTAGGATGAGCTATAACTAACTTTTAAGAGAGTCAAGATTACCTTGGAAAAGGAAGTATGGGTGGTGACAGGAACATGCTTTAGGCTCTACTAGTAATAGTAATTTATGAGACAAGGACGTCACTCAAATGTAATACTAAAAGTCTAGATTTTGGTTTAGATTTTAAAACATTTTCATTTTCATCAACATTTTAAAAGCATTAAAAATTCAGCATATGTTTTTCTAGAAATGCACTGGCACACATACACTTTTATATAAACTGGGCTATGAATTCTTTCTGAAATGTATTTTTTCAAAACAATAATGCAAGTATTTCTACTTTGGCTANACATTCCAAGGCCAAATTTGCCTGTTACTCCAGGTGTTTCTTGACTTCCTACTTTTGCATTCCAGTCCCCTATAATGAAAAGGACATCTTTTTTGGGTGGTACTTCTTCCAGGCCTTGTAGGTCTTCATAGAACTGTTAAACTTTAGCTTCTTCAGCATTACTGCTCGGGGCATAGACTTGGATTACCGTTATTGAATGGTTTGCCTTGGAATGAACAGAGATCACTCTGTCGTTTTTGAGATTGCATCCAAGTACTGCATTTGAAACTCTTTTGTTGACTATGATGGCTACTCCATTTCTTCTAAGGGATCCCTGCCCACAGGAGTAGATACAATGGTCATCTGAGTTAAATTCACCCATTCCAGTCCATCTTAGTTTGCTGATTCCTAGAATGCCAATGTTCACCCTTGCCGTCTCCTGTTTGACCACTTCCAACTTGCCTGGATTCATGGACCTAACATTCCAGGTTCCTTTGCAATATTGCTCTTTATAGCATCGAATCTTGCTTCTATCACCGGTCTCATCCACAACTGGATGTTGTTTTTGCTTTGGCTCCATCTCTTCATTCTTTCTGGAGTTATTTCTCCACTGATCTCCAGTAGCATATTGGGCACCTACTGACCTGCAGGGTTCATCTTTCAGTGTCCTATCTTTTTGCCTTTTCATACTGTTCATGGGGTTCTCGAGGCAAGAATACTGAAGCTGTTTGCCATTCCCTTCTCTAACGGACCACATTCTGCCAGACCGCTCCACCATGACCCATCCGTCTTGCAGTAGGACCTTGTTTATCCAGTCTCTCTCTCTACGTGTGTGTGTGTGTGTGTGTGTGTGTGTGTGTAATACTTGGCATCTGCTCACCCCAAACTCCCACTTCACCCTCTCCCCCCTCTCCCTTGGCAACCGCAGGTCTAATCTGCATGTCTCTCTGTTTCTATTTCTTAGATAAGTTCACTTGTGTCATATTTTAGATTCCACAAGTGAGTGATCTCATACGGCACTGGTTTTTCAAAGAGTTATTTTTTTAATACTTAAAAGTCTTTCTTAACATTGCAATGTTTCATATAACTAAATATTTTAAAACCAAATTTCTATCCTGCTTTAATAGCTGATAAGAAACTTTACATGGTATCTCAATTCTGTATTATATTACATTACCAACATTTTCCTTGCTTCCTGAAGCAAACCAAAAGTAAGACAAAAACTAAGCAAGAGAGTTCCAGAAAAACATCGATTTCTGCTTTATTGACTATGCCAAAGCCTTTGACTGTGTGGATCACAGTAAACTGTGGAAAAGTCTGAAAGAGATGGGAATATAAGACCACCTGACCTNGGCGGGGCGCCCCGGAGGGCGGCGGGCGGCCGCCCCGGGGGATGCGGAGTCGCCGCGGCGGCGGCGGCGGGATCGGCGCGAGCGCCCCGGCTCCCGGGAGGTGAGTGCGCGCGAGGTGCGCGGACCGGGGCCCCCGCGAACCCCTGCGGGTGGCCGTGCGCCCGGGGCGGCCCGAGCTGGCCGGGGACGCCCCGCCTCGGCCGACGCCGCGGGAACGAGGGGCCGCGCCCGGGTGCCGGGTCTCGGAGCCGCCGGGTCCCGGAGCCGGGTCTCTGCCAGCCCGGGAGCGCGCCCGGTGCCGGCGTCTGGGGAGCGCGCGACCCCGGCCATCGGCCCCCCCACCGGGGCGGTACCCCCCAGCCCAACTTGGCGACCGGGTAGGCAGCTCTCTCGGGCTCCCTCTGGGTAAACGACCGGCAGAGTGAGTGTGCCTGCGGGTGGCGATGGCGACAGGGCGAGGTGTGTCAAGGCTGGCGAGACCCAGAGTGGGTGCCGGCGCGTGTTGGGGGCTGCAGCACGCAGGGGTCAGACCCGGGCCTTCGGAGAAAGTGACTCGGAGTTGCAGCAACTTCGCGAGCGGCGTGGGCTGCTGTCCGGGCGCCCCTGGCCTTCCCAGGGAGGGCGGGGGAGTGGGGTGCCGCTGTGGGGCTTCAGAGATGCGGCAGGGAGCGCTTGGGCAAGTGGGCACTCCCCTCTGGCCCAGGCTGGCTCACGGTGTCCGCTAGGTGACTTGTCAGAGCGCCTGGGCCGGAGCGCAGCACAAAGCCAAGTCTGCCAGCTCCCCGGGACCATCTGGGAAGGGCTGGACAGCCCCCTCGGATGGAGAGGCAGAGCCAAACCTGGAGCGATCGCGCTGAACTTGACCTAAATTCCTTCCTGGCTCGGCAAGCCTTTCTAGAAAGGTGAAACAATTATACTCGCAGAATTATGCCATCGATCTCAGATAAGGACCACTCTACCAGAGCTCCTACCTGGGAAACTCCAGGGAAGAGGATTGTGGCTCAGTTGCTCTGGAGAGAAAGGTGATGGGGTGGAATGACAACCAGCAAAGGTCAGGTGTCTCGGAAGTTCCCTGCGCCGCTGTCCGGCCAGCTCCTGACCCTGGGTGTCCCTTGACCTGGGGTGCCTGGAGGTCTTTGTGTCTCAAAGGTCAGTGAAATCCTGATTCTGCAAAATAAAGACCTATGCCTATTTCAGCTGTGGGTGGGGTGGGATGGTGGGGTGAAGGGAGGGCCGAGCCTTTGCAGAACCAGAGCTCTCAGCCGAAGGAGGGTGCAAAGGGGTGGGCGTGGATGTCCTGACCGCGCGGTCACTCAGCCTTCGTGGCCTGGGGCAGGGCATTTTGTGCAAAGAGCATTGGGAGTCCAGACTTTCTGAGGATAGGCTCGGAGGCTTCGGGGAACAAAAGGCCAGGTGGTGACATGAGACAGGCCCTTCCCAGAGGTGGCACTGCCTCTGACTGTGACCTCTGGCCTTTGTTCACTGGTGTCAGCTATGCTTGTGAACCGACCACTGCCCCCACCCCCACCCCGGAAACTTTCCTCATGTCAGCAAGAGCTAAGATCTAGATTTGCTCCTGTAGAAGGCCGAGTCTTTGGCTGAATCCAACTGTAGCCGCTCAGTACCCCCAGCCACGTGGGTGGTGGGCACTGAATGAAGAGGCCCCGTGACTATCACTGGGAGGCCTCTTGTGGAGGCGCAGAGGGTGTGGAGCTGCTGACAGGTCCACAGCCCTGCGCGGGGGCCACTTCTCAGCTTTATGGAGGGACCTCCCCCAGCCCCGAGATGACCCGGCCGGTGCCCCAGGGAAGCCAGCAGACGCCTTCTGGAGCTCCATGTCCTCATGCTTTACCCCTCCCGTCCATCCGGGTGTGTGTGTGTGTGTGTGTGCAAATTGTCCACCCGGAGAGGGGCTGTAGTGGCCGTGGGGTGGGGGCCCAGGGTCCATTAGAGGGGGCGTGTTGAAGGCAGATGTGTGAAGAGTTGACCGCAGCTGATGGTTAGTGGTGGAGCTGAAACATGGATATGGGTCTCCTCTACGCTGCGCTTGTCTCTCCTGCATCACCCCAGGCCAAGCTGCCCACTTTTCACAAAACTCTCTCCTTCCATGTCAGAAGCATGTCCGATCCTAGGCCCATCCTCTGCGAGTCCCAGGCTCAGGCACCCACTTGACATTTCTTCTGGGATGGCAAATGCCCTCAAACTCACACCTGTGACCTCCCGCCCAGCCCAACACTGCCTAATGCTTCCTTTATCCTTCTAATCACACCAGCCTCCATCCTGCTGTGGAAAGATGGGCTGGATTGTTATTTCCCCAAGGAAAATGCTGTGTTCTCAGCACCCAGCCAGGCACCTGACAGGAGGCTCTGGAAACTCATCTGTGGATGAATGGAAACATTTTAGGAACTGGTCCGAGGATGTAGAGGTGTTCGTGTGTTTTTAGGGGATGTCTGTTGTGGTTGATAGGCAGCCACCCTTTTTTTTTACCATTGATGGAGAGAGAAGAGACGCCTGCCTCGGGACCAAATGGCCAGTGCTTCTAGAGATGCTGAACGTACTTGCTGAAATGACTGTCTGACTTGGACCAAAGCGACCTCAGATGACCTCCCCAGGAGGCAAGTTGCAGAGGAGTCAGGACACCATGGAAGTCACTTTCCATTCCTTTATTTGACACGTCTTTTCCGTTTATAATGTCTGAGTTACCCTTATAGTGGTTCTGCTGTCAAAACAGGAACAAATATATCCATTAAGATAAAGACTGGCCTTCTTAATATTTGATGATCACTAGGAAAAACCTCCATGTTCCAAGTTCACCTTCACTCCTTGCCTTGGCATGCTGCCTTCTAGTGAACCCAAACATGCTCCCTGAAGGCACCCCCAGGCTTTCCAGATCCTCAAAGGTAGAGCCTGCTCAGCCTCCTAATCTGAATCTCCTTCCCCCTTATCTCCATCTTTGGGACTCCTACCTGTACCTCAAGGCCCACTTCAAATGCCTGGGTCTCCACAAAGCATTCCTAACCCCTCTACCTAAGGTCATTAGTGTTTGCAGAATCCACTCTAACAGATACATAGCATACCTTTTGTATGCCATCCAAAGTGCTCATTCAAGTCAATGCAGTGAGATATGCCAGTTAACTTTTTTTCATGATAATTTGAACAAGGATGTAAGATCTATGTGATTTAGTATTCTAATCTCATAACATGAACTGTGCGCCTTGAACCAATCCGTTCTGTAACACACACCATTGACTCTTGGGTGTTAGAGTGGCCTGGGAGGCAGAGATGCAGTCATTTATGCACATTAGCTTGCGTCCACGGCCTGGATTAAACCAGGCTGTGTGTAAGACGCAAGCCAGCCAAACCTGGGGTCAAGAAGCAGTATGGTCTAGAACGAGGGTGGCCCCAGGGTCAAGAGAAGGACTTCTTTATTCTAGGAAATAAAGGCTATGAAGCCACGGACTGCCCCCCAGGCCCTCAGAACTTCACACTTCCTTTCTCCAGAGAGAGACGTGTGGGCACTGGGCCATCTCTGAGCCCCTCCTAAGCCAGAGTACTGACCGATTCCACGCTATTCACTTGGTCCAGGTGGTGCGGGCCTCACCCCCGATCGCATCGACAGCTGGGCTGCCTCCCGTTGCTGGGTCATCACAGCGGCCACGTCTCTGTCCGCTCTGGGTGCCAGGCCTACCCAGAGGACGATTAGGCTCATGGGCACATTTAGTGTGCTGTTAATTTTACGTGCTGACCCCAGACACACCAGAAGGCATCTCTGGAGAGTTCACTTTTCACTCTTTCATGTCACTTACGTTTTTCTCCGATAGCAGAGTGCTGGATGACCTTCTAGATGGATGGGGTTTTAGATCAGCTGCACCAGAGGTGGAGGCGTTTCGGTGGATTTCGCAGATGCAGGCGCACAGGTGTGGGTGCAGCGTCTGCTGGGCTCGGGCTAGGAGCGCCCTCGCCGGGGCTCACCGCGCTGGCTGCCTTTGCTTCTCTCGCTCTGGCTGCTGTTCCCCAAACCTCGTCCATCAAGGGCTGCCCCACCCAGCTGTTTGAACCCAAGAGTTTTGATGTGGTTCGCAGCCTCTTTGAACTCACACAGCTCCCAGCTCAGAGCCAGAAATGTGAGCCTGATGTCTTTCTTTCAACTCCTCAGACACTTCAAAGGAGTTGTCGAAGCTTATGAAAGAAAAAATTTTTTTTCAACATTATCTTTCAGAAAAGCAGCATATCCTTTTATATTGATGTCCAGAAAATAAGAATCAAATAAATACATTTTTTCAATGTGTGTTTTAAAATATGTTTCAAGTATAATCAAGAATGCCAATTAACACATCATTGACTGTAGGCTTTAGCTTCTGCAAAAATCCCCCAGTCAGTGATGTTAGTGTAGCCAGTGGATGAGATACCTGGATGAGATAACCAAAAAAGGGGCCAACGTTTTCTTTCTCCCTGGAATAAATATAAACTTCATTTGGGGACAGAAGGGGAAAAATTATCCTTGGTTGAAGAATTCCATGGACAGAGGAGCCTGGCAGGCTGCAGTCCTTGGGGTCATGCAAAGAGTTGGACATGACTGAGCAACTAACGCTTTCACTTTCACTTTTCATGTGCTAAAAACTAGAAGCGTTTTGGGCAAGCATTTGCTGTTTCGTTTATTGGGTAGGGAATGAGGAATTGATAGGAAAGCTAGTCTGGACGCTGGGGCTGGGCTCCAGCAGCAGTAAGTGTGATGTGCCAGAATGAGTGTTGAGCGTCAGCCACCCTCCCCCGGCAGGTGCGTGGCTGCATCATCCTCCCTGAGGATGAAGGATGCGCGCCAGGTTCCCGGAGCTCTCAGAATAGCCCAGCTTCTGAGGGAAGTAGACAGACTCCAGAGTGCACCAGGGGAGGAGGCTTCATGCTGAGGTCTCTCCCCTGCTTGCAGTCATCTCACTCCGTCTGAGAACCAGCAGTGCATCTAAGCCCCAGGCTCCGCTTGTCACTGGGAGGCGCCCAGCCCAGGTCTCAGAGCACAGACTGGACCAGAGGGACAGGGTCAAGGCTGGGGCTCCGGGCGCTGCGGTTTGGGGCGAGTGACTTAACACACCTCCCAGTGCGATCCTCCCTGTTTGCAACGGGCGCAATCACACGTCCCCGACAGGGCTATCGTGTGGATGGATTGCCATCACCTGCACGAGCTTGCCAGAGGGTCACGGCACCGCCTCATGTCCAGGTTCAAGATGACCTGAGCTCGGATTTCTGCTCGGACGCATCTGCTGTGTCCTCAAAGCAAGTCACGCCACGTCCACTGCCTAAGACGCAGGCGTCATTTTTGATTATTAATGTCCTGAGATCTATTTGGTCATTTGCAACCAAACATTAGTCACTGATATTTGTACTCGAGAGCCATCGAGTTCCATTTTTCTCCTAGGCCAGGATTTGTGAATGTTCCCGTCGCCTAGCTATTTGGTTACAATGTGTTGTCCTGAGTGACCTTTGGACTCAGCCTTTTTGTTTTGTCCCTCGCCCCAAAGGGACTTGGTGTTTTCAGGCAGTGTCCCCGGGCTGGGACTCCCACGGGTCGGCTCGGCTGAGATCAGTCGGCTTCCAGCAGACTTGGCCCTGACTGTGTGGCCAACGTGCACGAGGGCCCTGGGAGCTGGGGGATGCAGAGTCTGGTCCGTGCAGGCTCCTGGCGCAGCAGGCTCCCCGTTAAACTGTGGGAGCTCCAGCCTTGCTTTCTGCTCCCATTCCAAAGGCTGGTCCTGAAGAGGGGCACCCACTTCCGTGACTCGATGTCATAGGCCATCCTCCCCCGCTCCGCCCCACCTCACTCACCAGTCTGTCTGGATGCTTGTCATGGAGTAAAGCTTTTCTTTTGTCATTTGAAATACGGCTCAGGAGGGGCTCTGAGGATACCAAGGGTCAGTTTTTCCGACAACTTTCCCAGGGCTGGCCACTCATAGCCATTTCATACTAATGCACTTGGTACAAAGCAGAGACACGGAGACTCAGACACTGAGGTTTTATCTTCCGGTTGTCATCTGAGGAGGCCTCCAAACTCCCTTTCAGTCCAGAATGGGAGGCCTAGATCTAGGTACCTGTGGGCAGGAATTAAATTCCTGGGTGTAGTCTCAGATGGTTTCAGAGAGCAAAAGGGTGACCTGTCACTGCCTTTAAGCACGGGGCTACCAGTTAGACCAAGCTCACTGAATCACAGAAGGAGAAACTCTCTCACAATTCCAGGGGGACAGGGGTGGGGAATCACTGTGAATTAACCAGAAGCCAGAATACGTGTGTCCTTTTATGACATTCAGGGGTTTGTGGTGACTCAGCTTGGGCTCTGAAACTGTTGCCTCGGGGCACTTGCTTTAATGACTATAGCCACCTAAGTGCTCTTCCAAGGAGATTAAAATATTTTAACTTCTTAACCATGTACAAATAAACCCATCTTAGTTTCGCTGAGACACTGGCCAATCAAAAGAAACTCTCCTTTGCAACCATGTTATTTCAAGTCCTCCCAAAACCTGCCTGGTTACTAGTAAAATTATTCATTGTGATGGACACTTTTCTTCAGTAGGTGGTTTTTCTGGCTCTGAAAGTGGCCTTAGTTTTATAAACAGCTGAACATTTAAGTCCTGGACATAAAAATTCTTTGAAACAGTCACCCCGTCCTTCAAGTTCAAGTGCAGTTGGCTCAGCACCCTCTCCTTCTGAGCTTTTGGCAGCACTTTATTAAGTGCATCAGTAATTCAATAAATTACTTTTCAGCCGTGTTGCAAACATCAGCTAAAGCTCAGTCATGGATTGGAGATCATATCAGTCTGCTCATTTAAATTCCTTGGAGCAAAGTCCTGATTTTGGCTCAACATAATATAAAGATGCAAGAGCCAGAAATTTAATAATTTTGCACAGAATTGTGCCAAGCTAGGCCTATTCTTAGCCAGCCAACAATATTCTTTCAAAGGATCTTTCTTGGTTTGCATCAGATGTGGGTCGTGTTGGGAAGCAGTGTGTAAGGTGGTATGGAAGGGACAAACGGGGATGTAAGCATTTACTGAGTGTCTGTGCTATACTCAAATTGGGCTCAACACTGGCATTCCAAAGCAGTCACAACACCTGTCCTGTGGGCGCCCTGTAGTCCAGAGGTCCCCAACCTTTTGGGGACCAGGTTTCCTGGAAGACAGTTTTTCTATAAGTGGGAAGTGGGGAATGGTTTGGGGATGAGTCAAGGGCATTACATTTACTGTGCACTTTATTTCTGTAATTCTTGCATCAGCTCCACACATCATCAGGCATTAGATCCTGGAGGTTGGAGTCCCCTGCCCTCCACCCATAGGAGGGCAAACTTGGTCATTTCCAGGGCGTGTATAATGTAAGCGTGGCCGCAGAGGCGGAGCAGAGTTGCTGCGACTGGCTTGTGAAGTAGGGCCTGGAAGAGCTTCGCCAACGAGCAGGCATCATTTTCAAGAATGTTTTCTTGGCGGCCAACAGGCCTAGAACATTCCAGACAGAGGGACTTCCCTATGCTCGCCCAGCGGTGAGAAGTGGCATGACCTCTCTGGGGAATGGCGGGTGACTCAGGGGACCTGGGGCCCAGGGATGGGGAGGGTGGAACCAAACAGATGGAAGAGCTTGGCCTTCTCCAGCCCCTTACCGGTGTCTGGGCTCTGTCTGATGTGGACTCCAAACTATGCCCCAAGCGCACTGATCCATAGACAGAAAATGACTCGCAGACAGAGAGGACAGCCTGGCACTTTCTCAGGGAGAAGGGGGTGGAGGGAGAGACGGAGTAGGAGTTTGGGGTTCGCAGACGCCAAGTATTATTTATAGGAGGGATAATCAGCAAAGTCCTGCCGTACAGCACAGAGAACCGTATTCAATAGCCTGTGATAAACCATAGTGGGAAAAAACACTCCATAAGGAAGTAACTAAAAGACAGCGCCAGTTCTGCCCTTTTTGTTTTAGGCTTTATCTGTTTGAGGAGGTTGGGGACCCACGTGATCCCCTCGTTTAGAGCCCGAGGGCGATGCCTGTACCCCGGTGAGACTTGCCGGGGTCACGATGCCCGTTCCCGGGACCACATCCTGACTCAGACCGAGCCTCCTTCTCATGTTCTCACGAGAAAAGGGGTAGGCAGAACCCTTCACCTCCCTCCCGTATCTGACCCCCTGGCCATGCTTTGGGGTCTCGGGAAATGGAGGCCCCTCGTCTACTTCCATCACCTGAAAGCCCCAGCCTATCTGTCTGTTTCACCAGGAATTGAACGTTCCTGCCCCCAGCGGAGCCTGGAGCCAGGGAGACTCCCGCCTCACGCCCAGGCCTGCATCTTCTGTCGGCCTGGCCTGCCTCTCGCCGACCCGGCCCTCTGGCTGTGGTTTCTGCCCGGCCAGCTGCAGCCAGGCGGTGTTTCAGAAGGCGGTCAGTCACACATGTGCTTATTGCGCCTGGCATACTTTTGTTCAGCAAATGACTTCTTATATGTTGTATTAAAATGCACATCCTCAATGAATGGGCAGAGCCGGGCAGAAATCAATGACGTTAATCCTAGTTACTTTACTGCACAAAGGAGTTTCTTCTTTTTTTTTTTTTTGTCTTTCGTTTGTTTGTTTGTTTCAGTGTGGCAGTGTTCTGCAAGTGTTGCACAGAGATGGCACTTTCTTTCGTGACCGGTATTCTGGAGACTGGCGCGGCCAGCCTATCTGTTTCCAGGCCCCCTAGGTGGGGAGTGTGGCCGTGCTTCCCGGGGTGACTTCTGAGCTGCTGGCCCGAAGGACAGAGTGGGGCTGGCTTGGCTGTGTGCATGTCACTGTTGCCTAATTGATGGCTGCAGTGTGCATAGAGGCGTGTGGGGTGACTGGTGTCCAGTCACCTGGGGCTCAGCCCCTGTCGCCTCTGATATCGAACACTGGTTAGGCTCCCGTGAGCCGAGTCCCCGGGTATCCCTGGAAAGGCGCAGCCCCCGGAGCCTGAGCGGGCTCTACCTTCCGCGATGAGCCCCTTGTAGCCTCCACTCTGAGTCTGGTTGAGGTCCACTGCGCCGCCCGCCCCCAGCCAGGGTGCCTGTCCCCAGGATGCGGGTGAGCGTGCCACCGCCCTGCGGCCACCACCCTCTCCAGGAGGGGGGTCCTGGTGGTGGGGCAGAGGAAACCACTTCCGTGGCCGATGCGGCTGTGGCCTCCAGGGCCGTCTGTGGGAGGGTCTGCTGGAGAGTCTGGACCTCAGGGTGGTGGTCCGCCTTTCTTCCACCCAGCCCCACCCTCTGCCCGGACTTCCGGGGGCCCCAGTGCAGAGGAAGGTGTGAGGTCGCCCTGCAGGCTGGGAGAGCCAGACTCTGTATGATCTGAGATCTTGGGGTGTCAGAGAAGGGAGCACAGTTCATCTCACGAGGGGCCCCACTGACTTACGTAACTGAAGGTTGGGCATCCAGTGGTTCAGCATCGCCGTCAAGGCCCCACCACTTCCTCCTTGGGACAGGCTCTTCCTCCTGTGTCTCCAGCAGCCTCGTATCCATCAGCCCCGCAGGAGAGAGCCCCACCCCCTGCCCGAGCAGGTGAGGCGGTGGACTCCGGAGTGAGTCTCCTTGGCTCTGATGCACCAGGCCTCGGTCACTCGCCTAGGACTCTGTTCCTAACAGGGGGGAGGGACAGCCTGCAGTTCTTCCAGGCTCTCTTTCAAGAGCCCATCTCTCTGGCGGTGAACCCAGATTCCTAGGACTCTGTTCCTAACCTTAACGTCTGAAGGAGGCTGGACTCTTAAGGCCAGATGGGGAGGGTGGCCGGGTCACCCAGTGGCCTCGTCCCCTCCTCCCCACTGGACTCTCATGTTTCCCTATCCTCACTTCCACCCCTGGTGCTTCTTTTTTCCAGAACCCCAAGCCCTCCTGAGCTCACCCTCCTGCGTCGGGGACACTCAGGCTGTGGAATGAGGGCCCACAGGTGGCAGGGCTGTGGCCTCGTGCCTTGGGCAGCTTTCCTGCCTGCTGCACGCCTGCCCGGGCCAGCGGCCCTGGGACCTGGCACTTCACTGCCGGCATGCCATTCCTTTGAAATGAGTAACAGCCAAGCTGATCCAAGAAATGCCCATTGTTCCCTGCTGTTGTCCAGTCTCCAAAAAAAAAAAAGACCCGATTGCCTCACCACGTGAGGAGGCCAGGGGGAGGGACTTCCAGGAATGGGCCACCACCCACCAGGGGCCATGGGAGAAACCCTGCCCACAGGACCGCAGATACGCAGGGCTGAGGGCTATCTCCCAGATACGCCTGGGAGAATCAAATACCAGAACGATTTGCCCAATTGCTCCTGATTGGAGAATCATTTTCAATTAGTCCTAATGGCTCCATGGAGAGTTTCCACGTTGGGAAAAATTCTATTGAGATACCCTAGTGTTGGAGTCGTGGTCTTTCTTTAATGCAAAGTTCAAACAACACACATTTCACTTCCTGTTGCCTGTGGCAGGGTCTGGGTGAACCTGGGATTGGAACTGACCTTCAGGTGGGGCGCCTGCTCCCTTGCCCTCACCCCACCCAGCCTGATTTCTGGTCAGTAGGAGCTCAGCCCCTTACTCGAGCAGCACAGATCCGGATAAAATCTGTGTAAACGCAGTGCTGTCTGGTCTGACTGGAGGGGAACGTTTCCCTGCAGGAGGCTTAAGCTGGAAAATACCCATGACGAGTACAAGGAGCCTTTGGGTGGAGGTTTAAATACTGTGTCAAGATGCATAAAAAATACAATTAACCATGGTGTGAGGCGGGCCATGTCTCTGGGAAACTGCGTGTCTGAACAAATCAAAGGAACATGTGGGAACGAACTCCTAATCGTTTTTATCGAGAAAGAATTTGGGCTGGAAATGGGGCTAAGTGATAGGGTCACTGGAGAAGGAAATGGCAAGCTACTCCAGTATTCTTGCCCGGAGAATTCCGTGGACAGAGGAGCCTGGCAGGCTACGGCCCATGGTATCGCAAAGAGTTAGACGTGACTGTGCGACTAACTTTTACAGGGTCACAGACCTGGTTCTTCATCAGGAAGGACAAGGGAAGAGGGACAAGGTGTTTTTGAGATGTGTGATTTGGCACATGTATAGTTTTTGGTGGCTCAGTGGTAAAGAATCTGCCTTGCCAATGCAGGAGACATGGGTTTGATCCCTAGGTCAGAAAGATCTCCTGGAGAATAATTTGGCAACCCACACCACTATTCTTGCCTGAGAAATCCCATGGGCAGAGGATCCTGGCCAGATACAGTCCGTGGGGTTGCAAACAGTTGGACAGGACTGAGTGGCTAAACAACTATTGTCAGTAGGATTTCACCATCAGCCTACAGCCTGCCTGTTCCCCTCTGTCCAACTTCCCTTTCTGTGTTCACAGGCTATTTCATGACTTAAACAATAGAAACTGCAAGATTAACCAGGACAGTGTGGGTGAGATGTTCAATAGGGTCCCATTTGGTGACAGACCATGGAAACGTTGGCTCTGACCCGCTCATCTTGGTGCTTTCATCTTCCCTAAAAACTATTGACAATGCATCATTTTTACATCTGGAAGTAATGGAGCATTGGTGCAACTGTAGCTGAGCTTGCTAGAAAGTAGCTGCGCTAATGAATGAGCAAAGCCAGAAAACCTCCGCCCGCAGCACCCTTGCTGGTTTAAGCAGAGGCCTTCAGAGGAGTCCTGGGCTACTTTGCAATGCACACTCCTGGGCACTGAAGAGGTGGTTCTGTGAAATAAGGTCTGTGCCAAATGCAGCCTTTGGCATAGACCTCAGTTTTCCAAGCTCCAGATCAGAGTTGGCAATTCTGTCTCCTCTCGCCTGTCTGAGGGGCTTCTCCGGTGGCTCAGCAGTAAGGAATCTGCCTGCAATGCAGGAGACACGGGTTCGATCCCTGGGTCAAGAAGATCCCCTGGAGGAGGAAATGGCAAATCACTCCAGTATTCTTGGTGGGAAAATCCCATGGACAGAGGAGCCTGGTAGGCTACAATCCCTAGGGTCACGGAGAGTTGGACACGACTGAGCCGGTGAACATACACAGCTATCTGAAGCTAGCATATCTGGGGCTTGGATGGAGCTGGAAGACCCACTTCCATGGCTGGCAAGCTGATGTTGGCTGTGGGCTGGAGGCCACAGTTCCTTCCCATGTGGAGACATACAAAAGACCACTTGAGCGTCCTCATGAGGGGCAGCTGGTTTCCCCCAAGACAGTGGTCCCAGAGAAAGCGAGGCAGAAGTTGAAACACCTAGCCTCAGAAATCACAAGGTCTTTCCTGCTGTATTCCGTTAGTCATACAGGTTAGCCCCACTTATGCAGAGAAGAATAACCAGTCCTTTCCAAAGAGTAGGTATTGGTTCTTGTTGTTTGGTCATGAAGTCGTGTCCAGCTGTTTGTGACCCCCATAGACCAAAGCACACCAGGCTTCCCTGCCCTTCACTATCTACCTGAGTTTGCTCAAACTCATGTCCATTGAGTCAGTGATGCCATCCAACCATCTCATCCTCTGTTGTCCCTTTCTCCTCCCGCCTTCAGTCTTTCCCATCATCAGGGTCTTTCCCAATGAGTTGGCTCTTTGCTTCAGGTGGCCAAAGGATTGGAGCTTCAGCTTTAGTATCAGTCCTTCCAATGAGGAAGGTGTTGGTGAGGGACCTTTATTCTTTTACTATCCTGGGTGTGTTAGTTGTGGCTTTTAGTTGTAACAGCACAGAATTGAGAAAAGGAACTGGGAGAAGGTTACAGAATGGTCCTTGGAATCACCAGAAAGGCTGGATAAAGTTTCAGAAAAGGGGCAGGGCCCAGGCTCACAGTGTGAACCGCAGTCAAGGCGGGGCCACCAGAAGCTCTCAGCAAGGATGTGGCCTGTGGGGCTGCTGGGTGTTGCTGCCACTGGACTCTCGCAGCTGCGCCCTCTGCCCGCGGTTTCAGGACATCCCTGGATCCATGGCTTACCCTGAAGAGCCAGTCAGTCCTGGTAGGCTTGATGCTTGCAGCCTGGGCTACCTCCCTGTCAAAAGGGGGCTGTAGGTGCTTGGAGGGCGGGGCAGGGAGGTAGGATCTTGCCCTTGGAGGTGGAGCGCTTTGAACCACCGATGGGCACCTAAGAGGGGTGCTGAGAAGCAGGAGAGTCGAGGCTCCGAGGGCATCCCCAAACACTGGCGCTCATGCTGCGGGGTTTGCACTGAGCCAAGGGTTATTTTTGTCTCCAAGTGCACCCTGTGTTACATATTAATATATTCCTGAAAATTTGTGTTAATTTGAATCGTGGTTTATATACACTGGCTAAGCTTAATACCTTCTAGAAGTCTGTGGATAATCCTTTTGTAAAGCAGCTAATCCTTTTAGGGAACAAATAATCACTTCGTAATGATGTTTTTTAAGGTCAAGACTCTGCCTATTGTGTTTCCTCGAGGCAGAGGATCCGACTACCAGGTTTCCTCTTTTGCTCAGAGTGAGGGGCCATGAGGATCTGACTCCCAGGTTTCCTCCTTTGCTCATAGTGAGGGGCCATGAGGATCCGACTCCCAGGTTTCCTCCTTTGCTCATAGTGAGGGGCCATGAGGATCCGACGGCCAGGTTTCCTCTTTTGCTCACAGTGAGGGGCCATGACAGCTTCATGCATAACTGCTTGCAGTGGCTCGTGCTGTGTGGAAGAAAAAAACACTGAGGGTCTGTTTGTTTGTTTTCTTCATTCTTCCTTCTCGACTGTAATTGATTGTCTTCTGGAAGGAAGCATAGGCTATTAAAGTTTTTAAAGAGCTTGTTTTTATTTTGTTCTTGCCCACAAGGCTGTTTTAACATGAACATGCTTAGTGGTGAACAAGGGAAGAAGCAAGCGTTTTTAGTTGTTCTGCCTGGGAAATCAGATTTGGAAAATTCACCTTTAATGTTAGGTTTTGTTTTGTTTTGTTTTGTTTTTCCCCCTTCTCTGGGAGGCTTCCACATCATAGCAGGAAAATTTGATTCCATTTCCAAGAGCTGTGTTCAGGTTTCCTGGTTAACTGGGTGCAGGAGCCTGAACGGGAGGGGCGTGGGGAGCAGGGCAGAGACATGGGCACAGCTCTGCGGGGATCAAACAGGTTCCGTGTGTGCAGAGGAATCCGGGTGGAACAGGAGCGAGGAGAGCCATCGGATAAGGAACGGGGTGGAGGCAGGCAGGCAGCTAGTGTCGGAAGCTCCTAGAGAGACGAGAGATGCAGAGACAGGGAGAGACGCTGGAGACGGGAGACGCTGGAGACGGGAGACGCTGGAGACGGGAGACGCTGGAGACGGGAGACGCTGGAGACGGGGAGACGCTGGAGCTGGACAGCTGCCACCCAGGTGCCCCCGAGTGCCACGTGTGTCCGTCTGCTCCTGTCCTCATCCGCACGGAGCAAGGGGAGCAGGAAAGCTGGGGAGCTCTGCACCNCGCTGGAGACGGGAGACGCTGGAGACGGGGAGACGCTGGAGCTGGACAGCTGCCACCCAGGTGCCCCCGAGCGCACGTGTGTCCGTCTGCTCCTGTCCTCATCCGCATGGAGCAAGGGGAGCAGGAAAGCTGGGGAGCCCTGCACCCCAGGGCGGGGCCCTCACTCCTGTGGGGAGGTGACACGTGTGTTCCTACATCGGTGTGACTGACTCAGCTCCTTTTTTCCTCCAGCGTTGGAACCCATCAGTGTCATCGGTGGACCCTCGAGGAGGCACTGACTTCTCTTTTCAAAGACTGTTATTAAAGCATAGATTCCCTTTTAAAATAATGTTTGNATTAGTGGTAGCCTTCAGAGTTATACTTAGAGCAAAATTTCAAAAGATTGATTGCTGTTCTTCACTCATTTTCTAGCCATTCTCACGCAACCATCTGAACAAACTTTAAAATTTATCATTTCTCAGAGAAAGTGGCCTCTCAGCTGCTTCTGTTTTGTTTATTCAGTTCTCATCCGTGTGCCGACTTCCTGGCCTTCTTTCCCTTTCAGTAAATCGTGTTTGGTATTGACAAGTCCATTTTGTTTCCTTAGAGCCTGGAACTTCTGAGTGGGAAGGAAATAGGTGAAACCTTAGTGCAGATACAGCAATTCTTTAGCCGTTTTTAAATGCACATATTATCATCGGTTCGTATTGATTCTATGGGGCCTTCTTTCGGAAGCGTTCCAGTGCCAATCCATTCCCCTGTTTCACGCCTTTACTGGTTTTACCTAGAACCGATTGTTCTGGGAGTGTGACAGATTTGTGTGCTGGGTTAGCTCAACATGCATATTTATGCTGAGTCTATGTACTAGTCTGAGTAAATAGGAAACATCCTACTCTGAGTACAGACTCAGAGGTGTGGACTGGAAATGTGTCTCCATCTTTGAAATAACATTTTGGAAAGCACAGTGTTTGGTAGATACGGGCTGTACTGAAGTCACAGGAAAAAAAAAAATCATGGGACTTCCCCGGGGGTCCAGTGGTTAAGACTTCCTGCTTCCAGAGCAGGGGGCCGGATTGCATTCCTGGTCAGGGAATTAAGATCCACATGCCGTGTGGCATGGCCAAAAAGTTAGAAAGAAAGAAATTGTGGCATTTGATTGCATAATGTTCTTTGTCCAGCCTGACTTTCATAGCTGAGCCAAATGCTGAGAGCAGTATTAGAGGTCAGTTCAGCTCAGTTCAGTTGCTCAGTCATGTCTGACTCTTTGCAACCCCATGCATCGCAGCACGCCAGGCCTCTTGTCCATCACCCACTCCCGGAGTTCACTCAGACTCACGTCCATTGAGTCCGTGATGCCATCCAGCCATCTCATCCTCTACCATCCCCTTCTCTTCCTGCCCCTAATCCCTCCCAGCATCAGGGTCTTTTCCAATGAGTTAACTCTTCGCATGAGGTCAAGGTCACCGTAAATCAGCTTTCACACTGGAGAACAAAAATTAACTGTATAGTCACACACAGTGACTTGTCTGTTAAATACAGAGATTGCTGTGAATAGATTTATGCATTCCATTTGTTTGCAGTTGTTAAAACCTCATTAATTATAAGCCCAATGGCATTGTTTGCCGTTTCAAACACATGCGCCACTTAATCTTAAAAGCAAAATTAAACCTTGGATTGGTATACATTTCAAGTTACAACTGTAAGCTGTTGTATTCGGGGGAAGGAGTTGAATATGCACTGTAAAATAAACATTAGAAGGTGCTTTGCTTTCATGGTGATTTATGTAATTAGATTCTGTCAACTGTAATTTTTCAGGTTAATTACTTCCATGGTATAGGTCACATAAATAATAAAATTATCAATCTTGATTTGTGTTAAAATAATTATATAAATCCTTAGTATTAAAGCCATAAGATGCTGTGCTATGCTTAATTGCATCTGATTCTTTGCGACCCCATGGACTGTAACCCACCAGGCACCTCTATCCATGGGGATTCTCCAGGCAAGAATGCTGGAATGAATTGTCATTTCCTTCTCCAAGGTATCTTCCTAGCCCAGGGATCAAACCCAGGTCTTCCCCTTTGCAGGCAGATTCTTTACCATCTGAGTCACCAGGGAAGCCCAAGAATACTGGAGTGGGTAGCCAATCCATTCTCCAAGGGATCTTCCCAACCCAGGAATTGAACTGGGGTCTCCTGCACTGCAGATGGATTCTTTACCAGCTGAGCTATGGAAGCCCAAATAATACAGTTATTAATCATGATTCATGTTAAAATCATTATATAAATACTTAGTGTTAAAACAATAAGGTATTTTAAGTAAATTACTTGGAAGTATGAGTTGCATGGTAAACAGGTAAAATTGATTTTTGTGAAGAAATCAACAAAGATGAATATTTCACTTGTTTAACAAATATAGGTGTTTATCAAGTCTATACCTGGGCCAGGTGCTGGAGACCGCAAGAGCAGGAAACCGTGGGCACTCGCCCAAGAGTGCGGACCCGGCGTGGCATTTCCAAAGGGTCCTCTGGTGACTGCGCCCCTCCCCACGCGTCTCTGCCGGGTGTGGTCAGGTGTGCTGAGAGCTGTCGGGGCAGCGGATGCCACCTGAGGAGGTGTGAGGACACCAGCGTTTTCTCAGGCGGCTCTAGTGGTAAAGAGCCTGCCTGCCGACGCAGGGGACACAAGGGATGTGGATTCGATCCCTGGGTTGGGAAGATCCCCTCGAGGAGGGCATGACAACCCACTCCAGTATTCTTGCCTGTAGGATTCCCACGGACAGAGAACAGACTACAGCCGTGGGGTCGCACACAGTCGGACACGACTGAAGCGACGCAGCACGCATTTCCCAACAGTTTTGGCCACAGGGACTGTTCTGGCAACATCCCTGAGCGTGTTGGTCTGCACTCTGGGATTCTTAACCTAGAGTCTCCTGGGAGTCGATGGATAGAATTCAGAGGGTCTGGAAATTTAGATTAGGGGGAAATTTTACACCTTTATTTCCATATAATTGGCTTCCTTTGTCATTCCTCACATCTTTAAACATTTTTTTTCATGGTAGGAAGAATATATATATATATTTTAAAATTTAGGGTTCATTTCTATTTGCCATTGAAGTATAGTTGATTTATAATGTTGTGTTAATTTCAAGTGTATCGTAAAGTGATTCAGTTACACATATATATTTTGGGGGGATTTTTTTCCCTTAGAGATTATTACAAGATACTAAGAGTTCTCTGTGCTATATATCACGTCCTCGTTGATTATCTATTTTANTTGATTTATAATGTTGTGTTAATTTCAAGTGTATCGTAAAGTGATTCAGTTACACATATATATTTTGGGGGGATTTTTTTCCCTTAGAGATTATTACAAGATACTAAGAGTTCTCTGTGCTATATATCACGTCCTCGTTGATTATCTATTTTATATATAGTAGTGTGTTAATGTTAATTCCAAACTCCTAACTTACCTGTTTGCTAACCATCAATTTGTTACGTCTGTGAGTCTATGTCTGTATTATATGTAAGTTCCTTTGTATCTTTTTTTTTTTTTAGATTCCACACAAAAGTGATATCATATGATACTCGTCTTTCTCTGCCTGGCTTACTTCACTTAGGAGCAATTAAATTTTTTTTTCAAACTTTAAATGGCACTCTTTTTGGGATACAGCTGCATGAGTTTTCACAAATGCATAAAGATATGTAACCACCACCGCCATCAAGAAACAAGCTTTGCCTCCCCAACTAAAAATTCTCCTGGACGGTGTGTTTACAGATTCTCTAACTCCACCCCTGACTCCTGGCAACCATTGATCTGTCCTCCATTCCTAGTGTTTGCTTTTCCTAGAATGTTCTATAAATAGAATCAGACAATATGTAGCCTTTTGGGTCTGGCTGCTTTCACTTAGCATATGGGTTTAGGAGTCATTCTTGCTATTGTGTATATCAGTATTGCTGGGTAGTGTTCAATGTATGGATATACTCACTTGTGGTTAACCATTCTCCACGTGGGGTTGCTTTTGGGTGGTTTCCAGCTGGGGGCACTTATAAATAAAATAAGGCTTCCCTGGTGGCTCAGACAGTAAAGAATCTGCCTGCAATGCAGGAGACCCAGGTTTCATCCCTGAGTTCAGAAGATCCCCTGGAGAAGGAATGGCAACCCACTCCAGTATTCTTACCTGGAGAATTCCATGGACATAGGAGCCTGGCAGGCTACAGTCCATAGGGTCGCAAAGAGTCAGACATGACTGAGTGATAAATAATATGGCTATAACGTGCATATAAGTTTCTCTGTGAATATAGTTTTGTTTCACTTGGATACGTAAGCAGGATGGGATTGCTGAATCACATGTGTGTAACATTATTTTTTTTTAAAGCACGTAGTTCTCCATAGCGATATACTGTTTGCTTTCCTACCAGCAGAGGAGGAGGGTTTCATTTGCTCTGCGTCTTTGCCAACATTTGCTATTGCCTGTTGTTTTGTTGTTCAGTTGCTAAGTCATGTCCCAAGGATCCCTGTCCTTCACTATCTTCCGGAGTTTGTTCAGATTTATGTCCATTGAGTCAGTGATACTATCTAACCATCTCATCCTCCACCGCTCACTTCTTTTGCCTTCAATCTTTCCCAGCATCAGAGTCTTTTGCAGTGAGTCAGCCCTTCCCACCAGGTGGCCAAAGTATTGGAGCTTCAGCTTCAGCATCAGTCCTTCTTTATGACTATTTAGGATTAATTTCCTTTAGGATTGACTGGTTTGATCTCCTTGCAGTCTAAGGGACTCTCAAGAGTCTTCTCCANAAAAACATCTACTTCACAATAAAGTTAAGTCACTTTATTGACTCTGCCAAAGCCTTTGATTGTGTGGATCACAACAAACTGTGGAAAACTCTTCAAAAAATGGGAATACCAGACCACCCGACCTGCCTCCTGAAAAATCTGTATGCAGGTCAAGAAGCAGTAGTTAGAACCAGACATGGAAGAACAGACTGGTTCCAAATCAAGAAAGGAGTGCATCAAGGCTGTATAATGTCACCCTGTTTATTTAAATTATATGCTGAATACATCATGCAAAATACAGGCTGGATGAAGCACAAGCTGGAATCAAGATTGCCAGGAGAAATATTAATAACCTCAGAAATGCAGATGACACCACTCTTTGGGCAGAGTGCGAAGAAGCACTAAGGAGCCTCTTGATGAAAGTGAAAGAGAAGAGTGAAAAAGTTGGCTTAAAACTCAACATACAGAAAACTAAGATTATGGCATCCAGTCCCATCACTTCATGGCAAATAGATGGGGAAACAATGGAAACAATGACAGACTTTATTNTAGTTTGAATTTTGAGACAAGAAAACCAGGTAAAAATGTCCAATAGGCAATTATAGATTTATGACTAAAGTTGGGAAAGATGTCAAGGAGAGAAATAAATGAATAATTTCAGTGATGAAATTATAAATGAAACCATGAAAGTATATAGTTTCTCTTGGTATACTTCAGTTTCGGGCAGTGTTTGAACAGAGAATTATCTGAACGTTTTGATGCATATGCTATACAGGAGGCTGAAACACTATCGAAGCACTGTCTGAAGCTGCGGTAGATAATGGCTAAAATGCTCTCAAGCCCTGAGGTTCTCTAAATCTTCTCTTTTAGTTAAGAAAAGAAGACACAAATACGAGAAAAATGATTGTGAACAAGACAGAATCACATTTAGCATTATTAATACTGACATAACAAATACCTTAGAAAGCTCAACAATCAGAGATTGATTAGTCCAGTAGAGGTATTAATTGATTGTATGATTAAGACCAAAAGGGAGTTTGGAATTTGAGGAGGACGTGATTTTTTGTGTTATGGGATAAATGTTCCGAATTTCATGTATCATGTACTCATTTGGTTAAACATATTCAGTCTATGCTGATTAATAGATTACTCATCTCCCAGTGTCAGCTCACTTATGTCTTCCTCTGTTTTACTGTTTTTGCAGAAGATAGATGAAGAGAATGAGGCAAACTTGCTAGCGGTCCTCACAGAGACACTGGACAGTCTCCCTGTGGATGAAGACGGATTGCCCTCATTTGATGCACTGACAGATGGAGATGTGACCACCGAGAATGAGGCTAGTCCTTCCTCCATGCCTGACGGCACCCCTCCGCCTCAGGAGGCAGAAGAGCCGTCTCTAGTAAGAACCCTTCCTACTGTTTAACAGGAATTGGAGTTGCCTCTGGCTACCCGCTGCATGGGTATGATGTAGTAACAATAAGGTTTGGATTTTTCATTTAGACTCATGCCAAAATAATCCCCGAGCATACTCAGAGTTGCAAATTCTGTGATTCCCTGTTGAAAACTGTTGATAATGCAGACTTCATGAGGTCTCACTGCAGCTTTTTGAAACTGTCTTTTGCTGTTTATTTGCAGGTTTTGATGTCTTAGTATTATTTATGTTTATGTTTAGAAACTTAGAAAATGTAGATGACTAAAAGAATAGACAGAAAGTTCACCTGTAATTTCAAATAGCCTCTAATATCAAAAAAGGATCAAAGTCTCCTCAAGATGTATCAGGAGCATGTTCAGGAATTTTAAATAGATGCATAGTTTTGAATGGTTGCATAGTATTTTATTGTTCAGAGATGAACCAATTCATTAAGCAATCCCTTATGGTTGGTTATTTAGTCTTTTTCCTATTTTTTTCATGATCATAAATTGCATGATAATTGATATATTTGTAGTTTTATTCTCATGCATATTATTTTAGAAATAGCAGGTAGATCAAAGAGCATGCAATATTTTAAGGCTTTGCATCCATAATTCTTATGAAGATTGGAAAATAATAGAACATTTGCAACCTAAGTTTCCTAAATTTATGGTAGGCAATGAAGAGTGGATTTGTTAGCAATGAAGAGTGAATTTTCTTTTCAAGGCAGTGCTCAACCAGGATTTTATTAGTTCTAAGACATAGTTTACCTTCTCAGCTATGGTAGCCATTTGTCACTTGCCATAAATCTGATGTAAGAGCACATAATGTAAATTATGAAACGTCATCCTGCAAACTTTAATAATGTGCTTTGGCCTGCCTTATAGTTGCTGTTTCTCTCCCATCTCTAAGTTTTTAAATGTTAAAAGCATTCCATATAATATATTCCATATATTCCTTTGGGCATTTTGAGATTTCTGGTGTGGAGGAGACTGTCTTATAAACAATGATAACATATGTATCTCCCAATTTTTCCTTGTATCAGTGGCATTGGCTTTGCTCTCTAGTGCTCTGATTTCTTTATAATAATACCCAATCATTTCCATCCACACCATGGTTTCAACTGGGAGGGGTTGTTAACTCGAGAGTCATANAACAATGATAACATATGTATCTCCCAATTTTTCCTTGTATCAGTGGCATTGGCTTTGCTCTCTAGTGCTCTGATTTCTTTATAATAATACCCAATCATTTCCATCCACACCATGGTTTCAACTGGGAGGGGTTGTTAACTCGAGAGTCATACTGCATGTCCCAGCAGGGAGGTCCTGGAAGGCCAGTGAATCAAAAGAAGAGACAGAGTTCAAGAGAGAGGAAATGTTTTGCCTGAGCCAAAACCCACATCTCCTGATCTACAAGCCAGAACTCTACCTTCTTAAAAATCCTTTTTAGCGAAACTTGCTCTTTCAGCCCAAATATTATTTGAATCAGTAGTGTTTTATGTTTATTTGAAAAACATGATTCAAAGCCTCACAGAATCTTTCATTTATTGGTATTTGATTCATTTGGGTTATTGAGGGGAAAATGTACACATATTCCCCTAGCCTTCATTTATCAAAGCAGCTTTTCTCAACTCTTAGGTATTTGGAATCTTTCTAGGAAGATTCTTTTGCCTTGTTTTATCTAAAGAAAAATTAAGGTAGACACAGCTAAGTTTTAAATGTGGCGAACAGTAACACTTTCACAATTGGTAGTGTAATACCCAACTTTTTCTAATTTTTAAAAAATTAGTTACCTTTACTGCTGTCGTGCTAAGGTGTTCTGTGATTACAGTGAATCCATTTTTGTAATTATAATTAATTTTAAGGTTAAAGTTTTAGTAGCTTATTCTCATGCTTAAAAGATGCCTAACTTTTCTCACTTTCCCTCCTCCTGGATATGTTTCTAGCTTAAGAAGCTCTTACTGGCACCAGCCAACACTCAGCTAAGTTATAATGAATGCAGTGGCCTCAGTACCCAGAACCATGCAAACCATAATCACAGGATCAGAACAAACCCTGCAGTTGTTAAGGTACAATTGTAAAGTTTTTTAATACAGGAGGGGAAGTCACAAGGAGGTTTTGCTTAAAGCCATAAACAATAAGCTTCTATGTATTAATTCAGCTGGAATCCTGCAGAGACTTCATAATGGTGAAACATTATAAAATGGGTCTCCAAAAGCAGTAGTCAAGCTATTTGAAACTAGGAAGAGTTCACTGATGCTTTGTCTTTGGACAATTGAAATGCAAGTTTTACCATCTGTTACTTCATGCCTATTTTATTAATACATGCAGCAGCATGGGCTACAATAAAATTTGCTGATAGGTTGGTATCATTTATGAGTGTCTTTAAGATGCTGCAGTGCCATTTTGCCAGCTGTCTAACCTGAGAAAGATTGCTCAGGAATCACTGAAAAAGATCTATCTCTGCCATTAATTGGATGGAATGCTGGCAATGACATAATTCAGTTAGCGGGCTGTATTAAACAATGTTTGTCTTGCCATTCACTGTGAGTGAAAACGGAGCGTTAAGGGGTACTTAAGAGACTTGTGAATACTGGGCTCTGGCAATCAGTGGCAAATTAAGGTTTAAGCCAGCTTTTTTTTTTTTTTTTAATTCACAGTAAAGGCGCTGTAGGGTCTTGTTAGTTACATGTTGCTGAGTAGGAACATTGAAATGTAGGAGAAATGAAATAAAAAGCTGTATAAATGTCATTTAGGAATTTTAAATGTAATTTTCTTTCCTTGTTCTGCAAACAATTATTCACAGCTCATAGATCTAGTACACTTAGACTGAACACTTCATTGAAAATCTCATCTCTTCAGAAAACCTATATCCATTTTGATAAGGTTCAGTTCACTAATTTTCCCTTTCTTTATGCCTTGTTTTTAAGACCGAGAATTCATGGAGCAATAAAGCGAAGAGCATTTGTCAACAGCAAAAGCCACAAAGACGTCCGTGCTCAGAGCTTCTCAAGTATCTGACCACAAATGATGACCCTCCTCACACCAAACCCACAGAGAACCGGAACAGCAGCAGAGACAAATGCACCTCCAAAAAGAAGGCCCACACACAATCGCAGGCGCAACATCTACAAGGTAGGCTGGACCCCTGAACACCCACTGCTGGTAAGGGTGGTGAGGGCAGAACAAACCTGCTCCAGGTTGAGGACACCCAAACCTCAGGCTTATGTACCATCGGTGTCTCTCTTGACAGAGAGTTCAACACTTTATGATAGTAGGAAAAAAAAATCCTTCCTTGGACCCAGATTGAACATATCCTATTCAGCTGAAATGCAGCCCAGTTCACAATCAGGTACCAAAAGGCATCTGAAATATTAGCCAGGTTGTGGGAGATGGGGTGCAGAGGGAATTGCAACATCAGGTGAGGTTTGTAGGAATCTCTGAATTGCTGAGATAACTGAAGTTCTGAGCAAGCTGGGCTAGCCAATTCATGAAAAAGCTTTTATTTTTTCCCTTTCAATAACGGGGGAAAAAATGAGGCACTGTTGATTGCTGTTTATGCTTTAAGAAATAGCAAATAGTACTTAGGCAGTCACTCCTAGTTATGATGTACATTCTATTTTTAGACTACATGGCATACTCACACATTTTATTTTGTAAGTATCAATTTGGAAATTCCTGGATATTTAAAATTTTTTCTTTCTATTTAAAAATATATGCTAAACATCTGGGTTGACTTCTATTGTCCCCATACGTTACTGAAAAGCTGATGCTCCTGAGCAGATCAGGGTGACTTGGGGAAAACTTCTGTTGGCAAATATAAAATTTTCTTTATTTTTGGTGTCTTCCCTCAAAGCATTCTAGTTGTAGAGGCCCAAAGAGAGCTCATAGAAAGTTGCTGTTCCTTTACTATATTTAACTTCCACATTATCTGTTCCTCTGACTTTGTAGTGGAAGTAGACACATTCTAAAATAGCAATTATAAACATCCACCTCTTTTTCTTCCTTCTGTTTCCCCAATTCCCCTTCCAGCTGCAGAGTGGTAGCCCCTGATCCCTGTTTTGAACCATGATTATTTCATACAGGTATGCTGTTGCTGCTGCTTTTAATACATCTTTTCTTTCCCGGTGTTTTGAATTTCCCTCTCTCATTCCTACTTCACCATAAGCCTTGGATTTTCATATTCCTTTAGTGTTTTTAATTGGCTCTTAATTAGGTTTTCCTTGGTGGATAGCTTGAAACCACTGTCCATCCTTTTCTATCAATTCAAGGAAATATACTTATCAAAATGAGCCGTGGTCTCTTAGTTTGCTTCTCCCTGATTGGCTTCTCAAACGCACACACTGGAACAGTTTTCTTAGCTCAGGACCAACTGTGCTGTGGGATTCTAGGCCCTGAATTGAAGGACTCACTGGACTAGTCTCTGCCTGGTCCTGGTCATGCATTCATTTTCTAGAGCTGAATTTAAAGCCGAAAGCTTGCTAGAACCCTTTAGTGAGTGAACCTAGTCCAGCAGCACATTCCCTGAAGTGTGTGGGGGGTTTTCTGTTGTTCTTCTTCTTNGTGATGGGATCAGATGCCATGATCTTAGTTTTTTGAATGTTGAGTTTCAAGCCAGCTTTTTCACTCTCCTGTTTCACCCTTGTCAGGAGGTTCTTCACTTTCTGCCACTAGAGTGGTGTCATCTGCATATCTGAGGTAGCTGATACTTCTCCCAGCAATCTTGATTCCAACTGGTGATTCATCGAGCCCAACATTTCATGTGATGTACTCTGCATAGAAGTTAAATAAACTGGTGACAATGTACAGTCTTGTCTTACTTCTTTCCCAATTTTGAACCAGTCTGTTGTTCCATGTCCAGTTCTAACTATTGCTTCTAAACTGCATACAGGTTTCACAGGAGGCAGGTAGGGTGGTCTGGTATTCCCA
The DNA here is from genome assembly GCA_006410875.1 of Neotragus pygmaeus. NCBI lineage: Eukaryota > Metazoa > Chordata > Mammalia > Artiodactyla > Bovidae > Neotragus > Neotragus pygmaeus. The sequence continues at coordinate 1,707,715 of SJYV01039606.1, read as the reverse complement.
TCTATTTAAGAATTTTCCACAGTTTGTTGTGCTCCACACAATCTAGGGTTTTGAGTAGCCAATAAGGCAGAAGGAGATGTTTTTCTGGAATTCCCTCATTTTCTGTATGATCCAGTGAATGCTGGCAATTTGATCTCTGGCTCCTCTGCCTTTTTAAACCCAGTTTGTATATCTGGAAGTTCTTGGTTTACATACTGTTCAAGCGTAACTTGAAGGATTTTGGGCATAACCTTGCTAGCATGTGAAATGAGCACAGTTGTGCGGTAGTTTGAACATTGTTTGGCATTGCCTTTCTTTGGGATTGGATTGAAAACTTACCTTTTCTAGTCCTGTGACTATTGCTGGGTTTTCCAAAGCCGCTGACATATTGAGCTCAGCTCTTGAACAGCATCATCTGTTAGGATTTTAAATGGCTCAGCTGTAGTTCTGTCACCTTCACTAGCTTTGTTTGTAGTGATGCTTCCTAAGGCCCACTTGACTTCACACTGCAGGGTGTCTGGCTCTGAGTGAGTGACCACACTTTGTGGTTATCTGGGTCAAGACCTTTTTTTATACTTCTTCTATGTATTCTTGCCACTTCTTACTCTTTTCCGCTTCTATTAGGTCCATACCATTTCTGTCCTTGGATGAGGTGTGCCCTTGATGTCTCCAATTTTCTTCGAGAGTGGTTTACTTTTCTAATTTTGCCATTCTTCTAGGTCATAATAGCTAGTTGCAGTTTTAATTTGCATAATGACCAGTGTCTTAGAGCATCTTTTCCTGGGTTTATTTGCTAACTGTACATCTTCTTTGATAGTGTCTGTTTAAATATTTTGCCCATTAAAAATATTGAGTTGTTAGTCCTATATAATTTGTTTTATGCAATTAGAAACATCATTCCAAGGACATTTCACCAGCCAAAAGGATCCAAGTCACCAAAAAGATTAAGAACCCTTGGGAAACACACAATCTTTGAAATATCTTTGGTATTTACATTTTTAGCTCCCTTCAAGAAAGGAGCAGCAGAGGATGAGATGATTGGATGGCATCGCCACCTCAATGGACATGAATCTGAGCAAACTCAGGGAGATAGTGAATGACAGGGAAGCCTGGCTTGCTGCAGTCCATGGAGTCCCAAGTGGTGGGTAGCTTGTCCATGATAGAGCATACCATCATTCTTTTTTTCTGTTCTGTGTTCATAAAATAAGATTTCACAACATCACTCTCAGCTGTGAGCAGGATCCCTTATGCCTCCCTCCTCTTTGGTGAAACATAAGGCATTTCTTCTGTTTTTATTTGTGAAATCCCTTGGCCCTCTTTGATTCTTAACCCAAATGGAAGAAATCCTAAGTTGCAGGAAAAAGTGAACCAACATACTCCAAGAGAATAGTCCAGTTCCACCTTCAAAATTAAGAGCTCTTTCTTCAGGCAGGAGACAAATTTGATGGTGTGTTTGATCGCTGTTTGTGATTATCTCCACGACACGGAGGACTGACATGTTTTTCTGCCTTGATCTGTCTTTTTCATCCAACTCCCTAACAGAACTCATCTCCCAGCAAATTTTTTTTTAATCTACTGGAGCTATTTTTTAAAGGCTCTGCAGACTCTTTAAGTGGGTAGCTAAATACTGAGTCAGTCATATCTGAATCTATGAGTCAAGTTTCAATATAATCTTGAGTGGCTGACATTTTTAGGAATCATATCCTTATTTATGATCAACAGATTAGTCTTGTTTTGTGGTTCTTCTGTTAAGGGATATAAAGAAGATATAAGGTTCAGATATTTGTGCGACACTATTTTATTATTTTACAATGAAGTGTCTTACGTAGGATTCTCTTCTTCCCCACTGGAGAGAAAAAAATTGGAAAACTACATGCAGTGTATGTACTGAAAATGAATGCTTGGCACACACACCCCTGAAATGATGCCATGATGAAGGATTCTTCCATGTGTTAGTTATTGCTTTAGAGTGAATTTTAGTGATAAATAGATGCCCTACATTTTACATTTGGCACATTAGCATATGCAAATATATGTTGAGTGCTTATACTTTGGGAAATCAGAGATGTAAAAAGTACCTCCCAGCTGTGCACAGTCCCTCTGGGGAAGAAGAGCGCACAGGTGAAGTGACAGAGACAGCTGTGGGGCGGTGCTGCGTGGAGCCCACCGCCGCCTCGCGGGCCTCGCGTGGGCGCAGCATTGCCTGCTTGCTGTCCTGTCTCCGGTTTTCTTGGAGAAAGGAGGGTAGGGAAAGGCTCTTTTGCTCATTTGCACACACGTGTGTGCCGGCGGCCAGCTTCCCACTCATCTTAATCAGTCTCCTCTCGCTGCTGCGGTTAAGTTCCCGCCAGCTTAGCAGCTTGAAGCAACAGCCTGTTCTGACCCCACGGCTTCCCTCGGGAGGGCTCTGCCTGGCGTCTCATAGGATGGGATCAGCGTGCCGGCAGGGCTGTGCTCCGAGCTGCAGACTCTGGGAGGAAGGAGCCTGCATTCGGGTCACGCAGGTGAGGTCCGTGTCCATGGTGGCTGACAGTGGAGGGTGGTCTCCGGTTCTAGAGGCTGCTCCATTCCCTGGCTCCATCATCAGAGTCAGCAGGCCCTCTGCTGTTTCCACCATCTGTATCCCCGACCCGACCCGACCGTCACGTCTCTCTTCTGCTCCTTTCCTGTTTCTAAGGGGTCCTGTGACCACCCGGGGGCCACCCCGAGAATCCAGGATCCTCTGCCCTACGTTAAAGCAGGCAGATTAGGAATCTCAACTCCCTTGCTAAGCCTTCCCAGCAGTACTGGGATCACTGCACGAAGGGTGGGACTCTTGGCGGATATTTTTAAAATTCTGCCTCCCAGCTCCCTCCACACCCACGTTAACATCAAAATGACAAAATTTAAGGTTCTCTTGAGTGACTGTTCACAGCAAAGGGATTTGTTTCTATTTCTGAGACAATATGTGCAGAGATGATTCTGTGATATTTACACATTTGGTGTTTACGCCTCGCAAACTCCATTATACATATCTTTAGGAATACTCTTTACATAAATTAAGATGATTTGTCTCTTTCCTGAAAACAGCAACATGCCACACATTCTGGATGGAAATGAGGGATTGTTTACATCAGGGACCAAATTAAACTCTGGGAGAATTCCGAAGTAGGATAGATGGAAATGTGCTCGAATGTATGGCATATTTTAGGTTTCTTAGGAACCTCTTTGTCAGTATAACCGCAAATTAATATTGTGAAACTAGTTAATTATGAGCTCATCTAGTATCCTGATGTGTGTCTGAGGTTCTCTGGCATTTAACAGAGAAAGAAATCCTTCCTCGGTGGGCTTGCCCAGGACCACCGCTGTCACCTGGGAAGACGGGTCACCTGCATGTGATGGATGGAGGTCTGGCGCTGGGGTCAGAGGCTATGGATTTTTTTTTTCCAGCTGTGCCGGGTCTTCACTGCTGTGCCTGAGGCTTCTCTAGTTGCGGAGAGCGGGGGCTCCTCTCCAGCTGAGCTGCGTGGGCCTCTCATTGTGGGGGCTTCTCTTGCTGCAGGGCACAGCTCTAGGGTGCAGGGCTTAGGAGTTGGCACACACGCTTCGTTGCCCTGCAGCATGTGGAATCTCCCCGGACCAGGGATCAAACCTGTGTCCCCTGCACTGGCAAGGGTTCTTACCCTCTGTACCGCCAGGAACGTCCCCAGAGGGAATGGCCCCTATTTTCTCCCTCCAGTCCCCCTCCCTCCTGGCTGGGCCATGTGGGGCAAGTTCTGTGTTCTCAAGCCTCAGTCTTACTATCTGGGAATAATTCTGACTAGGCTGTAATGAGGTAGCATCTAAGAAGATAATTTGTGAATCAGGAAGAGTTAGACACCTGCTAGTTGAGGGCTCTCCAGGAGGCTCAGTGGTTAAGACTCTGCCTGCCGATTCAGGAGCCCCCGGGTGGTAGGTTCTGTCCCTGGGTGGGGAAGGGCCCCTGGAGAAGGAAATGGCAGNGAATCAGGAAGAGTTAGACACCTGCTAGTTGAGGGCTCTCCAGGAGGCTCAGTGGTTAAGACTCTGCCTGCCGATTCAGGAGCCCCCGGGTGGTAGGTTCTGTCCCTAGGTGGGGAAGGGCCCCTGGAGAAGGAAATGGCAGCCCACTCCAGTATTCTTGCCTAGAGAATCCCACGGACAGAGGAGCCTGGCGGGCTACAGTCCATAGGGTCGCAAAGAGTCAGACACAACTGAAGTGACTTAGCGCACACGTCAGTTAAGGATGAGATGTTTAGGTAGCATCTTTGATTCAGTGGACATGAATTTGAGCAAACTCCGGGAGATACTGGAGGACAGAAGAGCCTGGCTTGCTGCAGTCCAGGGGGTTGCAAAGAGTCAGACATGACTTAGTGACTGAACAAGTTGAGCAGGCATAGAGAGAGAATGCACACTTGTTCTGACAACTTCTGGAACCAGTATAGAGGCGATGGAGTTTCTCACATGAAGGTCCTTTGCAGGGGCTAATCTTGGAATCAAAAGCAAAAAAGGTGGGGTTCACCTTCCCATTTCTTCAGCCCTGGAGCAGCTTCCTTGAGGCGGGATGTGGGCTCCCCAGTCAAGAGCCTGAGGGTGAAGCTCTTATATTAAGAGGATGCTCCTGGCCTTTCCCGTGTTAGACTATTTCTTTGCTTTGGAGAGAGAGGCACACACATTTGCCCTTTGGGACTTTGTGAAATCCACCCTCGGGAAATACGATGCTGCCTACAGACTGAGATTGGCTGTCTCTCCAAACTGGGAACCCTCGTCTGCTCCATGGCTCCAGTTTCCTGAGTTCTGCTTCCTTCGCAGGGATAAGAGCATCTTTAGGATGGCCCTTCCTCACCCCCTAGTTCAACCCTGGTTTAGAAAAAGTGAAAGTTAGGGTTTCAACTCTTTGCCACCCCATGGCCTATACAGTCCATGGAATTCTCCAGGCCAGAATACTGGAGTGGGTAGCCTTTCCCTTCTCCAGAGGATCTTCCCAACCCGGGGATCTTACCCAGGTCTCCCGCATTGCAGGCGGATTCTTTACCAGCCAAGCCACAAGGGAAGCCCAAGAATACTGGAGTGGGTAGCNTGTGAAACACATTTGTAAATACAGTTTTATTCAAGTGGGCATGACTAACTTGGAGTAATATTTATTTTACTCACCTCCATCTTTCTTTTTAGTGATGATTCTGGTTTTCAGCCATTCTTTGGTTTCTTCCTTGACATCCTGAGCAAGTTCTATGACGACCAAAGGCAGGAAAGAACTCTCATGAGTATCCAGAGCGGATAAGGTCACTTTCATCTTTGACAAACTTGCTGAAAATAAAAAGTAAACATGGGTTCTCATGGAAACAACCAAACATAAGACTATATGTGTATTTTCTCTTAATGAAAATTAACCACAATTCACCACAAGTCTGGCTTCTTACACAAAAGGAGTTTTCCCATCATCCAGATGAGTTACATGCCTGGCTCACCCAATGGTTCACAGCACATGTGGGAGCCAGGCCCTGTGCAAAAACAAGGGAACAACACCCTTGTTTGTAAGCAGATCAGAATAAGGTGGAGGGGACATTCAGGTAAGTGATGGGATAACAGTGTGTCCTCACAAGAGGACTAAGAAAGTATTTACAGAGGGTGTGACTGACCTGAACAGGACTTAGAAGGATGAACGACAGTTTGCCAGATGGACAATGGATGGCAATCCAGGTAGAGGAAATAGAGTGCCCCCTACAAAATGATGATGACAAATAGCCAAGAGACTCAGAGAAACAGAAGTGATTAGTTACGGCTGGAGCATGAACTATGTTTTAGGGGAGGGAGGATGGGAATGGACTGGAACCTAATGAGGGCTCCTGACTATTACAAAGTCACCAGCTCATCATGAGCAGGGAGCTGACACAGTCCAGCTTCATGTTGCGGTATGCAGTCTATGCCCCCAGCATCAGCTGTCCCTCCCAGTGTCCCTAACTTTCCCAGAGGGATCATCTTTATCTCTGTTACCAAGCCTGAAAACTGTCACAGTCACTCTGGAGACCCACTGATGGTATCAGTCACGAAGGCCTAATGACCTCCCCTAAAGTGTTTCTCATGTCAATCTCTCTAACTCAGTGATTCTCATCAGGGGCAATTTTCAGACTTTGGACTCCTTTATTCTAACTTTGTACTTCATGGAAGCTTTAATGACTCCAAAGCACAAGTGCAAATCAATGATTGGGTACAATCACAGAAGGAGTGACCAACACCACAGGGCATCTTTCCTTTCTTTGGAGGAACTCACGGTCTTGCAGCAAGTTGATCAAACAGACCGAGACTGGCCTGGACTCATAAGCTCTTGTTTTTCACTAACAGAGCATAAGTTTTGTTTGGGGCAACACAGGTATTATAAATTAATGCTGGATGCAAATTATACTACAAATACACCAGGAATGCTATTTTCAGGTATCAGCCAAATGAGAGTCAGCAGGCTAGGCTGCCAGGTCAAAATAGGACTGAGTTGTCACCTTCAAATAGCTAATAATGTGGTCAGGAATTATACAGAATGACAAGAGAGTTAGCAGTTAGAGCTATGGGAACTCAGAATACCTCATACACAAAAGTTAATGGTCCAGCAAAGACGGAAGCATGTTCTATGCAGGGAGCAACACGTGTATACTCAATGAAGTGAGGGTGAAGTCCTGACCAGAGCAGGGTGATAACACGTTTGTAAGCTGTAACCATATGGGAAAGTCTGCTGCCATTTACATCTGACTCAATAGTCAGTAAGAAGTCACAGGAGGTTTCCGAGCAGAGGACTGACTATGTGCCAGGGTGATAAAAANCCTGACCAGAGCAGGGTGATAACACGTTTGTAAGCTGTAACCATATGGGAAAGTCTGCTGCCATTTACATCTGACTCAATAGTCAGTAAGAAGTCACAGGAGGTTTCCGAGCAGAGGACTGACTATGTGCCAGGGTGATAAAAATCCGAACAGGTACATTTAGGGGGCTTTTGTCCTGGTATTCTTTCAATTCCTTTGAACCTCTGAAATTCCTCGTAACAAAAAGTTTGGGAAAAGGTTAATCTCCCAATAGACTATAGAGGCTTACCATCATCATCTTTTACATGGAAATATCAAACACAACAAACATTAATCATGGGGTTACTATGGGCCAGGACATGATGGAGTCTAAAGGTACAAAAGTAAATAAGGTCAATATCTTCCTTTTGAGAAGCAAGGGTACATCAAATCATTCTAACACACAGACTCAGTGCTGGGTTGATGAAAAAGTTCATTCGGGTTTTTCTATTGCACCTTATGGAAAACATGAAAGAACTTATTGGCCAACCCAATATAATAGCAATAACCAGAAGGGCAGGGGCAAACTGAGGGGGGAAAAGGACTTTCTGGGAAGGGAGCCTGAGAACTAGAAAGCCTTCAACTTGGAAAAGATACACAGATGACTCCAAGGTTTCTAACCAGGGACATGGGAAGAATGGCTGTATATGAGCAAACAGCAAAGATGGAAGGAATGCTGAGGTTAAGGACAATAAANATTTCCTGCCCACTCTGCCCCAACGCTGCCCTCCCCATCCCACCCCAGCCTCCACTCCTTAGCGGGTGCCCCCACACGTCTGCCCTTCTCTCCTCCGGTTTCCCTGGAGGGGCTGGCAGTGGGCCCAGTGTCCATGCAGTCCTCCCCCCGGAGCAGCCCTCTGGTGCTGTGGGGGCCAGGGCTCCCTTCCCCCCAACACCCGCCCCAAAAAGGATTATGACACGGGCCCTTCCCCCTGCCGGCTGGTGTCTGGGCCTGCAGCTCCATCCTTTGCTCCCAGTTCTGTCCCAGGGGACCCCCTTCTCCCTCAGGACCCAACCCATCTCCACCCAGAGGCACCTTCTTTGACCCGTTCTGCAGGACCCCTGGCTTGGAGAGGGTCCAGCCACGTGGCAAGGTCACACTGGGGGCATCAGGGCAAGGGTGTCTCCCTCTGGTGCCCAAGACAGGGTCTTCTGAGAGGCTGGACCGTCCCAGGGACCACCCTCGGGGTCCTCACCACAGCAGAAGCTCCTGGAAGGAGCTTTACACTCAGTCATTTACACTCAGCCCTGAAACCACGCGATTTCTTACAGAGACAGTAAATATAGACTCCTGATGGTCCGGCAACAGTGGCTTCTGAGCCTCAGATGCGCAGCTTCTGGGGCTCCATCTCCCGGTGGGGGTGGGGGGAGTTGGGTGCTCTTTCCTCGGCCCCTCAGATTGCAGCCCAGCCCACCACGTTTCACTGGACACAACCCACCTCTTATCTCTTACATATATTTCCCTGGACACAACCCACCTCTTATCTCTTACATACATTTGAAAATTACTCTCTGTTTGTATGACATCCCAGGAGATCTGATGTCACCTTTTAGATGGTGACCGTACTGTGATACTCGAAGACAGTCTTACGAGCAGTCACAGGACGGTAGAGGTGATCCTGTAATGAAGTTCACGTCAAGACTGTTTTGTAAATGCCTGTGAATTGGGGGTTTGTCTTTTAAGTAAAATGTAATTTGAAACTTGACATTATTTGAGCTGTTCATTCGCCATTCATGGCGTTTAATTAAGAGTGGCCAGTGTGTGTGTAGATGGACACCACACACAGTGCCCGAGTCTGTCTGGATCATCAGCCCTTTTGAAGAGGGAGCTGATTCTGACTCCGAGACTGGTGGCTGTTGTAACTCTCAGAACTGCTTACCAGACTCACTGACTGCTCAGAACCATTCTCTCATGTTCTTGCGGCTGTTAGCTGGGAATTTCCAATTCCAGTTCAGTTTAAAGATGGCCAAGTGTTTATTGTTGTTCTGCAAAAGGCAGATAATGATTCTTGGTACAGTGGACGTGGCCTGTGTAGGAACCCACAGGGGTATTGGGAGCTGAGACTCGTAATCCCTACGTCTATATGCTTTTCCTTTCGTAGGCGATTCCATCTTCCTGCAGACAGAGCTCTGATGACTTTATGCCTGAAAAGCCTTGGAAAGCAAACAGAACACAGAAGTAAAGTGCTGATTCTGGTGTGTGTGCTCAGTCACTTCAGTCGTGTCCAGCTCTTTGCAACCCCATGGACTGTAAGCCCACCAGGCTCCTCTGTCCATGAGATGCTCCGGGCTAGAATACTGCAGTGGGCTGCCGTGCACTCCTCCAGGGGACCTTCCCGACCCAGGGATCGAGCCTGTGTCTCTCACATCTCCAGCATTGGCAGGCAGGTTCGTTACCCCCAGTGCCACCTGGGAGGCCTGATTCCCGTGCTCCGGCTGCAGAATTTTTATGAATGGGATTAAGGTCTTAATCGTGTGATTTAAATTCATGTCCAACTCTTTTTCGACCCTATGGACTGTAACCTGCCAGGCTCCTCTGTCCATGGGATTTCCTAGGCAAGAATATCAGAGTGGGTCGCCATTCCCTTCTCCAGAGGATCTTCCTGACCTGGGATCATACCCAAGTCTTGTGTATCTCCTGCACTGCAGGAGGGTTCTTTACCCACTGAGCCACCAAGGAAGTCTCTTAAACTATATTTTTTTCAGGTAACAATGCTCTTTTAAAAAATCTACATAACCTTAACCTCCTCGGGAAGAAATCAAGGGCACTTTGTCATGAATCATTTGGCTAAAATGCCTTTCCAGCATCCTATACAGTTCACTCACTTTGGAATTGGTGAAAATCAGGTGATATGCAAGTCTGCACTTGCCCAAATAAAACTATGAGCATTATTTGTAGATAGAAACCTAGACTTCCTGAGCCGAATGGAAGTTCTAGCAATTGCCCAACCAGAGATGACATATTGCTCATAAGGAGACAGAAATCCCAAGGATCAGTTCTCACCCAAGTAGAATCAATATCTCAGCTGGTGGAGGGTGGGGTGCGGAGGGAATTTCTTGATTGAAGTATAGTCCATTTATAGTGTGCTAATTTCTTCTGTACCGCAAGGTGTCTCAGTTATGCATGTATATATTCTTTTTCACATTCTTTTCCATTATCCTAGGATATTGAGTATGCTCTACCCTGGGCTAGACAGTAGAACCTTGATGCTTATCCATTCTATATATACTAGTCTGGTGTATGCCTTAATAATGTGCTTGTAAATGTGTGTGTGCCTGTGTGTGTGTGGACTCCATAGCTCTTACCTAGAGGTATTAATAAAGATGTATTCTAATATTCAATTTGGTGTTACTGTCTCATGTTTGTAAACGTCTACTTTTCTTTGTTTGTCTATCTTTGGCTGCACTGGGTCTTCATTGCCACATATGGGCTTTATCTAGCTGTGGTGAGCAGGTGAGTTTCTTCGAGGTGGTGCAGCTTCTTCTCGTTTTGGTGCCTTCTCTTTTGCAGAGCACTGGCTCTGGAGCTCATGGGCCCAGTTGGGGTTCCTGGGCTCTAGAGTAAGGACTCAATAGTTATGGTGTACAGGCTTAGTTGCTCTGAGACATGTGGGATCTTCCCAGACCAGGGATCAAACCCATGTCCTCTGTATTGGCAGACAGATTCTTATCCACTGCGCCACCAGAGAAGTCCTCTTTTTTTTTTTTTTTTTTTTTTTTTTAAGAAAAGCTTTCATTTTCCTATATCTCAGACTAGCAGCCTAGTAGGTTTGAAGCTGGTTAAAAGTCAAGAGCCCTGGTGTAATTGTTGAATCTTGCCATGATGTGCATAAAACTGCTTTCGTGTTGGGACCCAATTTCTTCATTGTGAAGGGAGTTAACAAAATTTCTCAATGAAATAATAGCTGTGAACGAACCAGCCTGGCAGCCCCTTAATTAGGGGGTGTGTGCTTGGAGCTGGGATCCTCTAAGCGCTAATCACGAAGCACAGCTCAGTCATGACTAATTGTTGGTTAAACAGACATTTTTCGATGTATGGTAAAACCAATACAGTGTTGTAAAGTAGAAAAAGTAAAAAAAAATAATAAATAAAAATTAAAAAAATTAAATTAATCTTATATTTTCTTTGATCCAGAATATTTTTAGAATTGACATTACTCTTTTGTTGTATATGTTTAAGGTGTAGGATATAATTTGATATGTATGCACTGTGAAAGTGAAGTGGCTCAGTCATGTCCGACTCTTTGCGACCCCTTGGACTGTAGCCTACCAGGCTCCTCTGTCCATAGAATTTTCCAGGCAAGAGTACTGGAGTGGGTTGCCATTTCCTTCAAGGATTGCCGCAATCCACCTAATTAATATACACCTGAATGGGAAAGATGCCCTGCAGAAGATGGCAAGATTTCTCTCTTTCTTCAAGGCTGAGTAATATTCAATCATCTCTCTCTCGACATATTTATATATACATGCAATGAACATGGGGTTACAGATACCTCTTTGAGATAATGATTTCATTTCCTTTGGATATTACCCAGAACTGAGATTGCTGGATCAATATTACTTTCCTCTTTACTTTTTTTAAAAGCAGCATTATGGTACATTTCACATGATATTACCTCTTAGTATTCTTTTTCTGCTATGGATGGGAAGTGTGTAAATTGATGAAATTAGTATCCTTGCTTCTGCATTTCAAATTGGAAAAACAGAAACAGAGCCCATCACCTCTGTTACGGTAATATCTCCACCCTTGGGCAAATCTGTGTACTTCAGCCCAACATGGACCTGGAAATCCCAGGGTGCTCCAGGTTGGTGTGAGTTAGGATGTCCTGATATCAGACCTTTTGTGAAAAACTCGAGGAACCTGACGTGCAAGGCCTTCTACCCCAGACAGCTGCTTCCTTCTCCAAACAAAATTGTAAATGGCTTTCTGAACAAAAGCTATGAACTAATCCCCACTGTTCATTATCTTTAAATAGCACAACATTCCAGTGAAATGCTTTTCCAGGTATTTCAACAAGTGAAATCACTTGTTTGTACTTCACAGTACAGCTTTTTCAGTAAAATGACTTAGAACTTTTCCCTCCTATAAATGAAAGGGAATCAATCCTTCAACTGTAGATTTCTTTGGGGATTTTTTTCTTTTACTTCTTTCATCCTTCTTTATTTTTCAAACATTCTAGTCTCCTATAGGAAAAACAGGCAGGACATGATAAACTGTGGAAGATGACTGCAGTATGCAGTTTTCCAAAAAGGAATCTCACATTTTAGATCTAGTTATTCCAGAAAAAACAAAACCAAGAAGAAGAGGCCCACGCACAGAATTGTTTGGGATCACCGGCCATGTAGTACACATTTAAAAAAATTATTTATTTTTAATTGGAAGATAATTGCTTTACAATGTTGTGCTGGTTTCTCCTTACATCGACATGAATCACATACAGATATACATACGCGTCCTCCCTCCTGACCCTGCCTCCCAACTCCCACCCCCAACCCCATCCCACTCCTCTATGTTGTTACAGAGCCCCAGTTTGAGCTCTCTACAGCAAACTCCCCCTGGGTATCTGCTTTGCGTATGGTAATGTATGTGTTTCCATGCTAGCCTCTCAGTTCATCCTATCCTCTCCTTCTGTGTCCACAATCTGTTCTCTGAGTCTGCGTCTCCGCTGTGCAGCACACATTTTGAGGGGTCTGTTCAGCCCAGGCCACTGTATCTCCTTGCAGGGGACTTGAGGGGCAGGAAGCATGGCCCAGCATTCACTGGGATTCTAGTCCAGGTGCACAGGAAAGCAGCCTCGGAGACTTTTCCACATGGGCAGGGTGGGGACAGGACCTGGAGGAGCAGAGGGAAGAGATGGGCAGCAAAGTGGACCTATTTGGTTGTCATTTCGGGGGCTCTGAAGAGCTGCGGTACTGCAGTCCTTTGTGCCTCGGTGCAGAGGAGGATTCAGGGAGAGGCAGTGATAGGTGAGAAGTGATTTATTAGAATAGGACACTTGTGAGGCCTACAGGGGGGAAGGTGAGAAATGCCACGCCTGAGAACTTAGTGGGCTATGGTTTTATAATCAAAAGAAAAGTGGGGAGAGGCAGAAGAGCTTCTCTGTCTTTCTTGAGTAGACGTCATGATTCCACCATCACCTCCTCCTCCAGGCTGAGCAGGGGGATTTTCTTGTCTCTGCGTGGTCAAGCTAGGTCCATTGCTGTTTTTCATGTGTGCAGAGAGCATGTCCTAGGGGTCATTAACCTTCAGAGCTCACTGGGCAGCGTGTGGGTCTCTTGCTACCATGGTTTTATTATTTGGGGGGCTTGTCTCATATTTCTCTTGCATGGCTTTGTCGCTGAGCAAGCCTGCTTGGTTTTGTGGTTGAGCAAAGCTGCTTTCTTGAGTGATGACTAACTTACAGGGGTCTTCCCTGGTGGCTCAGACAGTAAAGCGTCTGCCTACAATGCGGGAGACCTGGGTTCTATCCCTGGGTTGGGAAGATCTCCTGGAGAAGGAAATGGCAACCCACTCCAGTATTCTTACCTGGAAAATCCCATGGATGGAGGAACCTGGTTAGGCTACAGTCCATGGGGTCGCAAAGAGTCGGACACGACTGAGCGACTTCACTTACATACTCACTCCCATATTTTTCTGGCTATAGTCCCCTAGTGGAATTCACTATTTAATCACCTACTTTGTCCCATTACTCTGTCCCTGTCAAGAGCAGAGGCAGGTGGGAGTAGCCCACCCATACTTCTGGTCTGCTCCGTACGCCCATTCCCGAAACATCTTTCTGAAAACTCTGCCCTGACATGGTCTCTTCCTTGATTAAACACCCTAGAGGCCCCTTGTCATCTTCAAGCTAGGATGCTATCTTCTCAGCCCCAGGGTCAAGTCCCAACCAGGCCCCTCCTGACCTCTGACCACCCTCCAATCCCGCCACCCTCTGCATGCACTCTGGCTCCCACCCTCCTTGTGAGCGGCCCCTGGCACTCAGAAGGGGCCCAGCACGAGCTTGGGAAACAACAGTGAAGGGCCTCTCCCAGGGCCCTGTGCAGGGCAGGACATCAGCCGGGAGGAGGCAATGAGCTGGCAGAGGCAGGCATTTGTCTGCAGGAGCTCCAGGAACAGGGCTGGACCAGATGGGAAGGAGGGGCAGGGCTGGTGGAAGCAGGAGGCTCTGCATTGTCCACAGCCGTCAAGGTCAGGGTCAAGACCATTTAAAAGGCTGGACTTGCGCCAGGCTGCAGAAAGTGCACTGACTCTGGATGTCTCCAGATGTTAAAGTCGAGAACTTCAGATTAAACTTTCCTTCCAGCTAGAATCGCCTTCTTCTTCGCCCTGGGATTCCTCGACAGCCAGTACTCATGGGAACAATTTCCTGCATGCCCATTCTGTCCCGTGCCCCATCCCCTAGCCCCGGGTGAGGTCACGGGACGCAGGCACAGCAGGCAGATGCGTTTGGGCACCAGGAGAGCAGGGCTGGGAAGAGCAGCACCTGCCCTGACCACAGGGGGCATCCTGCTCAGGGTGAGTCTGGTGGGGTGGGGGCGGGGAGCATCTGATTTTTCAAGATAAGTGGCCATCTCCTTTGTGTATGTAGATGATATAATTTTAAAAAGTGGACAACTGAGAAGGATATTCTTTACATCAGGTGAGCTAAACAGGCTGTATCTCCTGGCTGCGTGTGGTCTCTGGGCAGTTGCCTTCCCTCCCACATCTGATACATTCCTGGGTCATTTCTCTACCTCTGGAGATCCATCCCTCTGTCCTTTCCACAATGCACCTCTGCCCCCTCCATCTCCCTAAGTCCCCACGGGCATCCTCGAAGGCTCTGTCTCTATATCCAGGCTCCTTTGACTCATGGACTCAGGCCCTGGGTGCCCTCACCTGCAGCCAGGTCATTGGCAGAGCGGGAAACAGGTAAAGTGGCAAGGCAGCCGCTCCCTCCCCCAGGCCAAGTGCAGAGCTGCTGCGCGGCTGCAGACTGTGTCACTAGGAGGAGGAAAAAAAAGGCAAAGGAGACAAGCAAAATGTTGACACGCAGCTGCCAAGCTGAGCATCTTCTTATAATATCTCACAGGGGAAAGTAGGTCAGCATCACCCAGTGCGGCCTGGCCTTCCTGCCGTCCCGTCAACAGTGTGCAGACGCTCCGTGTGACCTGCCAGGGAGCTGGAGGCCGCCCAGCCGGAAGTAATGAGAGGAGACCCTCACGTTCTAGGAAGGCACTTTAAGGAAAGAGAATCCGGGAATCATGCTCCCTCTGCTTGCGATTAGAGGCTTTGAAAACGATGAGGGCTGGAAGAGGACGGAGGAAATGAGGGAGTCATGGGGGTGGGTGCTGGATATTGGCCTGTCTGTAGTGAAATTTAATAAAATAAAAAATTTTCATTCAATTGAATGATAGCCTTGATTTTGAAAATTGAATTAATGAACAGGCCCATGCCTTTGAAAGGTCAACTGGATCAAACTCAGTTCGACCCTTTGTCTTTAGATCTGAAAGCCAAGCCATGCAAAGAGTCCATCAACAGAAGAACAAATAAATGACATGAGGTCCATCCACGCAGTGGAGTATTATTCAGCCTTGAAAAGGGAACGCTGCCACAGCTATAGTAATGGCTGAACCTTGAGGGCTCAGTGAGATTAGCCGGACACAAAGGATTCCACTCGGGGGGGTCCCTAGGATCATCAAAGTCACAGAGACAGGAAGCAGAGAAGAGGTTCCCGGAGGCTGGGGTGGGGGGGTGGGAAATGTTCTGTGTGTGTGNACAATCAGTGAACTTACGTTGACGTGTTATCATCCAAAGTCCATGGTTACATTAGGCTTTCCTCTGGATGTTATACTCTATGGGTTTTGACAAATGCATGTGGCATGTGTCCACAGTTACGGTGTCCTATATAATTGTTTCGTTGCCCTAAAAGCCCTCTTTTCTCTGTCTCTTCATCCCTCCTTCCTAACCCCTGGCAACCACTAATCTTTATTCACTGACTACATCATTTTGCCTTTTCTAGAATGTCACATGGTTGGAACCACACCTACTGTAGCCATTTCATATTGGCCTCTTTCACTTACTGATGTGCATGTAAGATTCCTCCATGTGTTTTTCTGGCTTGACAGCTCACTTCTTTTTAACACCAAACAGTGTTTCATTGAATGGATCGCAGTTTATTTATCCATTCGCCTATGGAAGGACATCTCAGTTGCCTTTAAGTTTTGGCAGTTGTGAGTAAACATCTGTATGCAGGTTTTTGTGTGAACGTAAGTTTTCCACTCATTTGGGTAAACACCAAGAAACATGATTGCTGGATCACACGATAAAACTATGTTTATAGTTTTGTAAGAAAACGCCAAACTGTCTTTCAGAGTGGCTGTGCCATTTTGCATTTCCAGAGTTTCTGTTCTTCGTGTCCTTGCCAGCCTCTGGTGCTGCCAGTGTTTTGGTTTTTGGCCATTCCTGTAGGTATGTAGTAGAATCTCTTGTTTCCTTCATTTGTATTTCCTTGATGGCATGTATGTAGAAACATGTTATTTTTTCATATGGTCGTCATCTGTGTGTTTCTTCCCTGAGGCATCTGTTTGGCATTTTGCCCATTAAAAAAAAAAAAATCATTTTGCCCATTGTTTTCTTACTGTTGAGTTTTGAGAATTTCTTGTATATTCTTGGAAAGTCCTTTATCTGATATGGCTTTTGCAAATACTTTTCCCCACTGTGTGGCTTGTCATCTCTTCTCTTAACACTGCTTTTCACAAAGCAGAAGTTTTTAATTTTAATGAAGTCCAAATTATTAGTTCTTCCTCTTATGTATCATGTCTCTGGTACTGCATCTGAAAAGTCACCATCATATCTAAGATCGTCTAGACTTTCTCCTGTGTTATCTTCTAGACGTTTTGTAGTTCTAAGTTTTACAAGACTGATCCATCTGAAGTGACTTTTTGTGATGGGAGTAGGCTCTGTGTCTGCATTCATTTCTTTGCCTGCGGATGCCCAGCTTTTCAAGCACCGTTTGTTGAAAACGGCTGTCTTTACTCTGCTGTGTCGCCTTTGTTCCTCCGTCAGAGATCACTGACTACGGTGGTGAGGGTTTCTTTGCAGGCTCTCTGGTGTCTTCCATTTTTCTATCCTTCTGCCAATACCACACTGTCCTGACTGCCATAGTTTTATGGTAAATCATAAAATCCAGGTGATGTCAGTCTTCAAGCTTTCTTCTCTTTTAGCATTGTGGGGCCTCTGCTTCTCTTATAAATGTAGTATCAGTTTGTCAATATTCACGAATAATTTCCTGGTATCTTGGTTGGGACTGCACTGAATCAATAGCTCAAGCTGGGAAGAACTAACATCTTCACAATATTATGTTTTCCTACCCATGAACATGAAATATATATTTATTTAGTTATTCTGTTAGTTCATTCATTATAGTTTTGTAGTTTTCCTCACATAGATTCTGAAATTTATCTTGTTCGATTTATACCTAAGCATTTCATTTGGGGGGTGTGCTGGTATAAATGGTATTGTGTTTTTAATTTCAAATTTCATTTGTTCATCGCTGGTATATGAAAGAGCAGTGACTTTTGGTCTTAGCTTTGTGTCTTGCAACTTTGCTTTAATTGCTTGCCAGTTCCAGGAGTTGCTTTTCCCCCTGCCATTTCTTTCAGACTTTTTCCATAAAGAATTACTGTCGTCTGTGAACAAAAACTTTTTATTTCTTACTTACCATTAACTATACTTTGTATTTCCTCTTTTTTTTTTTTTTTGTCCTATTGCATTAGCTAGGGTTACTATGATGTTGAAAAGGAGTGATGAGAGAGGACATGCTTGCCTTGTTCCTGATTTTATGGAACAAGTTTCTCACCATCAAGTATTGCGAGCTGTGGGCTTTTTTTAGTAGCTGTTCTCTATCAAGTAAAGGAAGTTCCCTTCTATTCTGAGTTTGCTGAGAGTTTTTATCATTTATGTGTGCTACGGTTTGTCCCATGGTTTTTCTGTTTTTATTGATATGGTCATGGGATGTTTCTTTTTTAGACTATTAATGTGATGGGTTACATTGATTTTCAAATGCTGAACCAGCCTTACATAGCTAGGGTAAATCCTACCTAGTTGTGGCACACAGTTTGTTTTACACATTGTTGGATTCTGTTTGCTGATATTTTGTTGACAGTTTTGCGTCTTTGTTCATGAGGGATATTTGTCTGTAGTTTTCTTTCCTTGAAATGTCTATGTCTGATTTTGATAATAGGGTAATGCAGGTTTCCTAGAATGGGTTAGGAAGTATTCTTTTGCTTCATTCTAGAAGAGATTATAAACAGGTGGTATAATATAATTTATTCCTTAAATGTTTGGTATTAATAGAATATACCTGTCTGTGCCTGGTGCTTTCTGATTTTGGAGGTTATTAATTATTGCTTCAAATTTCTTTAAATAGGTACAGTTCTATTCAACATGTCTTTCTTAATTTTTTCGAGAAAAGAAAAATCCAGGTGAATCGCAGGTTAGGGCTTGAGGGAAGTGGAGAAGTACAACGCGTGTGCACCTGGCTCACTCCTTCCTCACTCATTCACCGCTAGTGTTCACATTCATTCACCCCTCAGTCACCCAGTGGGCCGGTTTAACAGTGAAGGCCTGGTGTCAAGATGCCAACGTCTGCATTTCTTGGGTCCTCCTGTGCTTTTTATTGAATTCCTTACCTTTTTGTGTTTCTGAATTGTAAGTGCACATCTTCAGTAATTTAGATTATCATTAGTCTACACTTTGTAATAACCACTGAAATTAGCTTGATAGAAGGCAGTCTTCCTGAAGGCAAAGAAAAGGATCACCAGGCAAGTCTGAAGTGTAAGTCCATTGTTGGGAAACAGCAGGCTGTTCAAACTGCTTTAAGCACATTCTTCAGAGTGCTTGGGACTATGAAGTGCTAGGGGCGTGGCTGGAGCCAGACCCACGGGGGTGATGCGGGCTCAGCCACTTGCCAGCAGGGAGACTGAGGGTGGGTGGTCTCCTCACCTCTCCAGGGTCTCGTCCTGTCTGCTCAGTCACTCAGTCAGGTCTGGCTGTTTGCAGTCCCATGGACTGTAGCCTGCCAGGCTCCTCTGTCCATGGGATTCTCCCCGCAAGAGTATCGGAGTGGATTGCAATTTCCTACTCCAGGGCATCCTCCCGACCCAGGGAGCGCACCCGAGTCTCCTGTCTCCTGCCTGGCAGGCGGATTCCTTACGGCTAGTGCCGTGTTGGTGGTGGTGTTGTTAGGTCACTATGTCGTATCTGACTTTTTGTGACCCCATAGACTGCAGCACGCCAGGCCTCCCTGTCCTTCACTGTCTCCTGGAGCTTGCTCAAACTCCTGTCCACCGAATCGGCAATGCCATCCAGCCATCTCACCCTCTGTCATCCCCTTCTCCTCCTGCCCTTAATCTTCCCCGGCATGAGGGTCTTTTCCAATGAGTCAGCTCTTGGGAAGCCCTTAATCCTCCCTATCTCACTTGTGTGTGAATGCTAAGTGGCTTCAGTCGTCTCCGACTCTGTGCAACGCCATGGACTGTAGCCTGCCAGGCTCCTCTATGCATAGGATTCTCTAGGCAAGAATATCGGAGTGGGTTGCCATGCCCTCCTCCAGGGCATCTTTCCAATCCAGGGACCGAACCCGTGTCTCTCAAGTCTACCTGCAGCGATGGGTGGGCTCTTTACCACTAGCGGCACCTGGGAAGCCCTATCTCACTTGCCAAATGCAAATAATACCAACCCTGCAGGCCGCTTGTGAGGATAAATGGGACAGTGTTACAAAGCTCCGAGTGCGAGGCTTGGCAGACCACTGGGGAAGCCCTTGGTCACGTGAGTGGAGCTGTATTGGGATTCTCCTCAGAGCTCCGGCGGGTGCACCATGCCCGTCCTCACGGAGAATACAGCTGCCTGGGAAGCTAGAGTGGCGTGAAGAGTGTTAGTATAGCAGATGGAAAGCGGTCAGAGCTCAAGGGACGTGAATGCATGGCAGAGCTGGTCAGCACGGAGACCCATTCCCTGGTGCGGTCAGGCTTCCCGTGTGCCCCGTGCCTGGTGGACTCAGGGTGCCCGGTCCTCAGTGCTCAGGTGGTGGCATCTGAAGTGACCTTAGAAGGGCGAAGTGGGATTGTCCACGGGAGGGTGGACCTCCCCCACCTGCAGCGTCTACACTGGCCTCTGCGTCGAGCAGACATGGAGTAAATGGGTGCTGGGCTGGATTTCAGAGAGACAGAACAGTTTAAGAAGGACCACAGAGAGGAAAGCCTTTTCTGTTTCCTAAGCCAAGACTTCTTCATTGTTCTTGTTCAGCCACTAAGTCGTTTCTGACTCTCCGCGACCCCGAGGGCTGCAGCCTCCCCGGTCCTTCACTGTCTCTCGGAGTTTGCTCAGACTGCTGTCCATGGAGTCAGTGATGTCACCTTCTGCTGGTCTTGGGCCCTAGGATGTCATCTCTGCTGTGACTGAGGCCTCTCAGGATCCCTTCTTGCTCATCTGCATCCAGTTCCCGTTTCCCTGGGGTCTGGTCTCAACTGATCTCCTCTGACCTTGAGCTCCTGGGGACACACACACACACACTCACACACACTCACACACACACACACACACACACGCACGCACACCCTTCCACCACATAGCTGTGTCCCTGGAGCCAGGAGTGGACCCGAGTCCTGTTTGGACCCCTAACTGACTCAGTGTGAACCTGCCATCACCCAGGCCTTGCTAGAATTTGTGAACCCCCAAATGTGAGGCTTCTTACCCCGAAGCAGGTGGTCCCCACCGCCTCCCGTTGGCTGTGAGCGCTCATTCACGCGATGCCAGAGACGCCGCAGTCCCGGCCGAGCCCTGGGTCTCAGGCAGCCTTTGCTCCTCCCCACGTGTCCGCACGCATATGGCCTTCTCCGGGGCATATAAGTGCTCGTTTTCAAGCTCCCACAAATGAGAACGATTAGACATTCAGCAAGATATCCCAGCTGCAGCCTAATTATTTCACACCGTGAGTGGTGACAGCCTCCTCTTTTGGGAGCTGGGTTAGCAGGCGGGGAGCAAGAACAGTGTGGGCTTGTTGGGGAGCCGTCCGTAAGGCGCCCGGTGGTGGAGAATTGAAAATGCTTCCTTAGAGCCCTCTTTTCGGGGCCGGGGTGCCAGGAGGCGGTGTTCGGAAGGGGGTCTTGGTAAAGGCCAATGGCAGCCTTGGCACTTCCCTGCGGGAAGACGCCTCCTCTTTTTCTGCCCAGGACTGGGGACAGTGCGACCGGACTCTGACCCAACAGAGATGGGGGCTCTCGCAGGAGGCTGCGGGGGGCGGGGCCTGGCACCTGAGAGGGAACAGAGGGGGCGCCCGGGGCGGAGGCATCTTGACTGTGGCGGGCGCCCCTTCATCAGGAGGCTGCCCTTTACAGCCGTGTGACTGCCCCCGCCAGCCTCATCCCTTCATCACCGTCACGTATGCCATCGTGTGTTAACGTCATCATCCGTCCCTGTCCACACACAGACGCACATGATGGTGAACCGCGCAGGGCAGGGCCGGGACCCTCTTGCTCCCACGCTGTCCCCGGGCAGGGCGGGTCGATCGTTGAGTGCACGTACTTGGCAGGTGAGTGTGGAATGAATGAATGGGCAAGTGAAAGAAAGCAGGAAACACGCGCTGCGCGCTGCCCGGTATACACTGACCACCCAGGAGGTGCTCGCACTGGGTGCTGGGAGAGACCCACCTGTCCTTCCTGTCCTCCTGGGGTGTTTAATTTCATTGGACGATAAGCCTTCATCATCTTCCTTTCCTGTAAGTTTAGGGTAACGACAGGGAAGCGCAGTAATCAAGCTGTCCGTCCTCCTCGTCCAGCCCCAGGGGTCGAGGGAAGTCTGGGACTCGGGGCACAAGCTCTGGCCCCGCCAGGGGAGGGATGCCTGGGTGCCACCCCTGCACCCGCAGGAAGGTGGACCCTGGACCCGGTTTCTCTCTCAGAACGCTCAGGGTGCCGAGAGGCCAGCCAGGGAGCCCGGGCCCAAGGGGCAGTTGGCTCGGCCCTGCTCACCCGACAGTGAGTCCAGGCCAGAGCGGGTCCCCCCCACAACACCACAGCTGCTCTGCCCCGGGGAACAGAGGCTACTCTGATGCGGAGGGCAGGGGCGGTGCCCTGATGCGCAGCGCGTGCAGGGCTGGGGACTGGCCGGGCCTGCAGGCGCCCCTCCGGGTTCACCCGGGCACCGCCACATCCCCTGCCCGGTCAGCTCACTGTCGGGCCGAGACCCCCGCATCTTTAATCAGCCGCAGGCAAATGGCAGTTCACTGGGGTAAACTGGGTGCCCTGGAGCAGACGCAGCAGGTGCCCCCTCCAACCGCCACGCNCGGGGCACCGCCACATCCCCTGCCCAGTCAGCTCACTGTCGGGCCGAGACCCCCGCATCTTTAATCAGCCGCAGGCAAATGGCAGTTCACTGGGGTAAACTGGGTGCCCTGGAGCAGACGCAGCAGGTGCCCCCTCCAACCGCCACGCAGGGAGGGTATGTTCTTGGGGTTAGGACCCCGCCCATTCTATGGGGGAAGGAGGAATGAACCTCATCCCAAGAAGCCCTCTGACGGCTCATGCCACTGGGCCCGAGAGACTGATGATGCTTGCTATTGGGAAGGCTGATTTTTTTTCCTGCAGTCTGCTCTCTGGGTCAAGCCTCTGGGATAGCCTGTCCTGCTGCTGCTGCTGCTAAGTCACTTCAGTCGTGTCCGACTCTGTGCGACCCCATAGACGGCAGCCCACCAGGCTCCCCTGTCCCTGGGATTTCCCAGGCAAGAGCACTGGAGTGGGGTGCCATTGCCTTCTCCGAGTCTATCCTAGACCTCTTTAGTAAACAGGTCCAGACAGAGAGAGTTCTTGGCTGGTGTTTCCCTTCCCTGGCTGATTAGGATGGGTGACGCTTTCATCACTGTGATCAGTGCCACAGATGAAGGCTTATCTTCTTGGCCTCAAAAGGACATCAAAGCTTTCCCCTGGAGAGTCTCCACACCCTGTCCCATTCTCCCATCGGTGTGTTCCAGGGCAATGCCCAAGCTCTCTGGGATCTCAAGCATTTACCATTGAAAATGAGGCAAGGGGTATTTGTGAAAAAGCAATCATTTGGTTTAAGGTCATTTCAAGGCAAACATACTGTTCATGGGGTTCTCATAGCAAGAACCCCGGAGTGGTTTGCCATTCTCTTCTCTAGGTTGGCCACCTGATGCAAAGAGCTGACTCACTGAAAAAGACCCTGATGCTAGGAAAGATTGAAGGCCAAAGGAGAAGCGGGTGGCAGAGAATGAGATGGTAGGATGGCATCACCAACTCAGTGGACATGAGTTTGAGCACACTCCAGGAGAGAGTGAAGGACAGGGAAGCCTGGAGTCCATGCTGCAGTCCACGGGGTTGCAGCAACAAGGTAAATGTGGAGATGAGTCGGAGATGGTTTGGAGAAGTCGTTAGCCAGTCTGATAACTCGTAACATCTGTGGGGAGTCAGAGAATGTTTTAGAGCAAGGTCAGGGTGTGGTCAGCTCTGCACCTTAGAAGACAGCAGATGGGCAAGAGGAGATGAGGCTTGTGAGAGTGTTTGGGACTCACACAGACAGACGTGTGTTAAATGTGAAATGCATACCAGAGCTTGTGTTGAGAGCTGGGAGAGTGAATTGGAAATGGTGATGCCTCTGATTGAATCCGGACTCAGTCAGCCAGAGCTGAACTGAGACCGGAGGTGGTGGAGATCGGGTCACTCTCAGCATCCTCACGGGTGGGGCACGAGGCCGAGGACGCCCTGTGGGGTCAGGAGAGTGGCCCACGGCTGTGGTCCTCACTGCAGGGGATTTTGTACCCTCCCCTGGCATCATTGTCTGGAGACGCGTTTGCTTGTCCTGACGGGAAGGTGGGGGGAGGGACGTTGCTGGCGTTTAGTGGGTAGCGGGCAGGGAGACTACCAAACATCCGGTGACGCCAGGACACAGGGTCGTCTGGTCCAAGACGTCATCTTGCCAAAGCGGAGAACCTGCAGGCTAAGGTAGCGGCGAGGTGGACAGGAAGGGATGTGCCATCCGCAGGAGCCAGGGCCGGGATCTTGGTGCTGCCTAGTCAGATTCCTCTGTGGAAGTAGAAACGTGGGTCCAGAGACCTCGACTGGGCAGGCGTGGGCCGAGAAAGCTTGGATGAGGCTGGAGGAGACGCGCACTGGAGGAAGGGGGTCCGTGGCAGACAGCCGCTGAGATGGCAGTTAGGCCCCACCCAGCCCCAGGCATGTCGAAGTGCAGATAACCCAGATACCCGGGTCCGCCTCCTACCCCAGGAGGGCTGTGACCAGCAGATGCAGCCGAGGCCGGACGTGCGGGCCCTTTCTCCACACGCTGGTCGCGTGAGCTGTCTGAATGCTCTCTCCACCGCCCTCCCATCTACTTAACTTCCGCGCCTCCTTTCAGCCCTCAGCCAGAGTCGCTTCCTAGAGGAAGCCTTCGCTGACTATTAGTCTGGGTCAGGTTGCATCCTCTCAAAGAGCTGTTTGCTGATGTAACTCAGGATTGCTGTCTGTCTTCCCCGCCCTGTGAGCTGCCTGAGAGCCAGGGCTGCCTCTGTGCGGGCCCATCGATGCTGGGTTGGCATCTTCAGCTGCTGCTCAGTCGCTCAGTCATGCCCAACTCTTTGCGACCCCATGGCCTGCAGCAGGCCAGGCTCCCCTGTCCCTCACTATCTCCCGGAGTTTATTCAAAGTCACGGCCATTGAGTCGGTGATGCCGTCCAACCGTCTCATTCCCTGTTGCTCCCGTCTCCTCCTGCCCTCAATCTTCCCCAGCATCAGGGTCTTTTCCAATGAGTCGGCTCTTCGCATCAGGTGGCAAAGTGTTGGAGCTTCAGCTTTAGCATCAGTCCTTCCAATGAATATTCAGGACTGATTTCCTTTAGGATGGACTGGTTGGATCTCTTTGCAGTCCAAGGGACTCGCAAGAGTCTTCTCCAACACCACAGTTCAAAAGCATTAGTTCTTTGGTGTTCAGCCTTCTTTTCGGTCCAACTCTCACACGTGTACATGACTACTGGAGAAACCATACCTTTGGCTATATGGACTGTTGTTGGCAAAGGGCCCAGCACGTAGAAAAGGTCTCATACGTGAGTGCACTTTGTGTTTGGTAACTAAGCAAGGGTCTTCTTTGCATCACTTGTGTGACAAAGTGGAGTTGACAAGTTCAAAGTGGGCGAGGGAAGCATTTCCAATCCTGGAGTGGTCTCTTCCTGCCTCTCCTAGGGGAGCAGTGTATGTGCCCGTGTGTGTCTGTGAGTCTGTATATGTGTGTGGGGAGGTCTGTGTATGTGTGTGACTGTATGTGTGTGTGTCTGTGTGTTTGTGTGTGTCTGTGTGTATCTCTGTGTGTGTGTGTGAGAGTGTGTGTGTGCAAAAGCTTCTGGGCTGGGGTGCTCTCCAGCAGTCGGAGACCGCAGCGCAGCTCACCTTCTGGGAATGCCCGGGTCCCGGGCCCTGGCTTCTCTGCAAGAGAAAGGAAGGGGCATCTGCTCCCAGCCGAGGGCCTCTGACCTCCACGCCCAAGCTGCCTTGCCCTCTGTGCCGAGATGGAAAGGTGGCTTCTCTCTTGGAAACTCTCTCTCTTACTGCTCATCCTTTGTTTCAGGGGATCAGTCTTATTTTCTTAAAGCAAACATCGGGGTTAGTACCGGGTCCAGGTTTTAAGCCTTCCTTCTTGCGTATCCAACCTCTTTCCTGTCCAGACCACTCCTTGCAAAGCTAATTGCATTTGAAGTTGAACCCAATGTAATTGCCGTTCATCGCGTACTCCTGGCTGGCAGGGTATCCTTTCTCTTTATTAAATTTAAACTTTTAAGAATCTATTTTCATAGATGGTGAGTCTAGCCACCTATAAGGATTAGCGAAGTTCTTCATTCTGTTTTTTCAGCCCGAGTCTAACAGTAAACAGTTCTCAATTTTAAGGGAAAGATTTACATTTTTATTCCTAAACCCAAGTGCCTCAGCAACCAAACTCATATTCCAAGGGTGTTCGTGTTACAGGGTTGTCCATCCCGTGAAGACGCAGGTTGGTAACATTCGGGAGTATTATTTTGGGGACTGCAGACCCTGTGCATGTAAGGATGTAAAAAACAAACCCCAAAGGCACTGTGCTAAAGAATGCCTGCCAGAGTTTCATTTTCAAGCAGCACTCATGGTCAGATGTCTGGTTTTCAGAGCCCCGGGCTCAGCAGCACTCCTGCAGATAGATACTGGCATTTTTTGGAGGGCTTCTCTGGCAGGAAGCTGTGGTCTGGGTGAGTGACAGGGTCCAGCCAGCCGGCCTTCCATGTATTCTCCCACCAAAATGCCCTGGAAGCATTTGGGCTTTAAATGACTCTTTTCCCAAATCTCATAACCCTCTGAAGATTCTAGACTCTACTTGCAAAATTCTGTCCAAGGTAGATTTCCTTAATAAGTATGTCACTACAATAAGTGAGTTTTACTTCCGAAGAAGCTTCTTCAATTTGAACTTCCATAATGATATTTTTATAATCATCAAATGGCAGGAAATAGATGCTGGCTCCCTGAATTTTATCATTCTAAATGTCACAGGAATGGCAAGGATCTTGAAAAGACAAAAGAAGTGCTTCTATTAGTAATTCCCATGGTAACTAATAGAGGTTGGTCTTTTTTCCCCCCCCCTTTCTGTGGCTATTTTAAGTACTTAAATTGATTTGCATCCCCGTGGAAATGTGGGGAAAAAAAGCAGGGATTGAGTTCGTCCACTCCGCCAGGAGTTTTTCTGTTATAAACCATCTCCCTTCCTTTCTTCCCCAGGTATTTGCGGTAGAAGGTAAGAGACAGACCCTGATAAAAAATGTTTCCATTTCCTTACATTAGGAAGAAGCCGTGATTTCTTTTCTTTCGCTCTTTGTAAATGTAAACACATAACCAGTTTCCTTTTGTATTCCTCTTACAGTTTATATTGAAACACAGGTATCCAAGTATTTTAGTGGCCAGACATTAGAGGAAAAAACTGGCATAATTTGGGCTGAGCAGGGGAAATCTTCATCGCATACAGTGAGGGTCTGAGCCCAGAAACCTTATCTCTGTCTGGTTCCTGCTGTTCAGACCTTGGCCAGCCCAGGGTCAGGACTGTCTGACCTTGCTCACGGGCCGCGGACCACAGCCCTGAGCACTGAAGTCTCCTCTGTGTCTCACCGGCTCCTTTGCCTGTGCTGCCCTCCTGACCCTGATCCTGACTTGGTGCCGAGGTTCCCCAGCCCCCAGCTGCCTCTGATGGTCGCGGGTCTCCACCCTGCGTGCAGTACCAGCTCCCACACTCACTGAACGGGGCAGTGAGCAGGCGCGCTGGATCTTCACACGGCATCCAGCCGCTTGAGGGTGTGGACGGGCTTTCATCCTCATTTTAACACGAGCAGTGGGGCTCAGCGGGCCAGGCGCTGCCTCCTGATCAGCGGGGTTCACTGTCTCTGGCCAGCATCCGCTCCCCTCTGGACACTCACGTTCTGAGTGAACGGACTATAATGAACCTTCTGGTTCATATGAAGGGGTGGATGTGTTTCTGTTTTAAAGAGGGTCAGGAAACTGAAGGGGAGGGAGGTCTAGGGGAGACGTCTTGGGTATGATGCATCAACAGGCGTGACAGTTGAAGCACACACGGGAGGCTTTCAGGAGAAGGCTGTGGTCCCGGTAATGATAGGGTCTGTATTTACTGAGCTCACGGCCTGTGCCAGACCCCATACACAGAAGGTCCAGTGCAAACATTCCCTGGCACATCCCATGTTCCCACCCGGGGACCAGCCACGCAGTTTGCCGGGGAGTGAGGGGTTTTTCCAGTGGTCATGTGTGGATGTGAGAGTTGGTCTATAAAGAAAGCTGGGTGCCGAAGAATTGATGCTTTTGAACTGTGGTGTTGGAGAAGACTCTTGAGTCCCATGGACTGCGGGGAGATCCAACCAGTCAATCCTAAAGGAAATCAGTCCTGAATATTCATTGGAAGGACTGATGCTGAAGCTGAAACTCCAATACTTTGCCACCTGATGCAAAGAGCTGGCTCATCAGAAAAGACCCTGATGTTGGGAAAGATTGAGGGCACGAGGAGAAGGGGACGACAGAGGATGAGATGGTTGGATGGCATCACCGACTCGATGGACATGAGTTTGAGTAAACTCTGGGAGTTGGTGATGGACAGGGAGGCCTGGAGTGCTGCAGTCCATGGGGTCGCAAAGAGTCAGACACGACTGGCTGAACTGAACTGAACTGAGGGGTTTACAGGCCCCTAGGATTTTCAGTGTGGGCTTCCCAGGTGGCTCTAGTGGTAAAGGATCTGCCTGCATTGCAGGAGACATAAGAGATGTGGGTTCAATCCCTGGGTCAAGAAGATCCCCTACAGAAGGAAATGACAACCCACTCCAGCGAGATTTCTCACTCCATGAGAAATCCCATGGACAGAGGAAGCTGGCGGGCTACAGTCCTTGGGGTTGCAAAAAGTCAGACACGGCTGAGCAACTAAGCACACAGGAGTTTGAATGTAGAAGCAAAAGTCCCAGGCAAAGCTGGGCTAGTCGGCCCCCCATCCACCTCCCCAGGACACAGGGAATTAGCCTCATTTTGTAAATGGAAACCCCACATCTCAGAAAGGGGAGGTTAGCTGTCCCGGCTCCTCCCCTGGCAGGAGGAGGCATCCGAATCCAAGTGCTTTGACCAGAGCACCCAAGCAGCCCCTAAGAGGCAATCTCTCCCACCACTGAAGGGTCAAGGTCAAGGTCAAGATCAACATCAATAAGATTTGCATTCAAGTTGGAGATTCCTATCCCTACTAGTGAACTTACTTACCAAACAGAAAGGAACTCACAGACTAAGAAAACAAACGTACGGTTGCCGGGGAGAAGGCAGTCAGGGAGTGTGGGAAGGTCCTGTACACACTACACTGCTATATTCAAAATGGATCAACAAGGAATTACTATAGAGCACATGGAATTCTGCTCAGTCATATGTGGCAGCCTGGATGGGAGGGGAGTTTGGAGGAGAATGGATACGTGTATATGTATGGCTTAGTCCCTTCACTGTTCACCTGCAACTATTACAACATTGTTAATGGGCTGTACCCCAATGCAAAATAAAAAGTTTAAAGTTAGAAAAAAAATTAAAACAAGGCAAAAACAGATGCAATAAAAATCAAAAAGTCATTTCAAATGAAGAGCTGGCTTAAAACTAAATATTAAAAAAACTAAGATCATGGCATCCAGCCCCATTACTTCATGGCAAATAGAAGGGGGAAAGGTGGAAGTAGTGACAGATTTCCTCTCCTTGGGCTCTAAGATCACTGCTGATGGTGACTGCAGCCATGAAAGCAGAATATGTTTGCTTCTTGGCAAGAAAGCTATGACAAACCTAGACAGTGTGTTGAAAAGCAGAGATATTACTCTGCCAACAAAGGTCTGTAGAGTCAAGGCTATGGTCTTGCCAGTGGTCATGTAAGACTGTGAGAACTGGACCGTAAAGAAGGCAGAAAGCCAAAGAATTGATGCCTGCAAACTCAAGCAAACGCCTGGGGCAGTCAGGACAGGGGCCCTGTGCCCTTCGTCGCTTTAAGTCCGTCAGTGCTGAGGGTCATCTGTCCCCCTGTTGAGTGAGGAGCAGATAGAGTGAGGACGTTTTTCAGTTGACTGTATTTGCAAATTGATGTTTTGAGCCACACTTGTTAATTGATTTGTTTGTTTATACAGGGCAGAAAGTAATACTAGCAGTGATCTGAAATAGCAGATCAAATTAAATCATACCTACAGAGCTGAACACACAAGTCGGGAGGAATCCATGGAACCTTGGATCTTCACAGAGCGAGCCCCTGGGTAACCAGCCCGGCCAGGGGGCAGGACGGGCCCTGCCCCCACGCAAGCCTCCTGCTGCTTTCCCCACCTCACCTTCCTGGGAAACCCCTGTCCCTTCTTCTGCTCCCCGCCCTCGTTCGATCTGCTTTTGAACTTTATATAAACGGAATCAGGGAGCGTGCCTCCTTTCCCCCCGTGTTTTATGAGCACCATGATGCGCGAGGCGTTGTGCAGATTTCCAGTGAACCTCTGCAGCTTGGCTTCAACTGCATCCCAGTTGGTCCTTACGGGTACTGGTGTCCCTGTGTAGGTCACGGAGTCGTCGTCTTAGCGGCCAGTTCTCACCAGATGACCAGCTGACACACTGTGTGTGTTCAAGGAAGGCGTCACCGCTATGGGAACCTACCCTTTACCGTTCACCATAACTACTAGTGCAGCAGAGTGCTTTGGGTTCTGTGTTGCTGGGAGATCTCCAGGACGCTGAAGTCATCTGTGCTCTGGGCCGGAGAAGGCCAGTGGGGATGACGGAGAGTGGCAGCCGATAGTGAGAGATGGAGGGGGAAGCGGGGGGCGTCGTCTTATGGGGCTGCCACCAAGGGCCTGACCTCCAGCGAAGGCACAGCTATCTGGATGGGCCCTGCCTAGCCTGGGGTCTACCCAATAACGTGCTCACTCATCCCGGCCACCTCAAGGCCACCTCTGAGGACCAGGGAACTGTGAGTCAGAGCCCGGGGCCGGATGCACCCATCATTCCCATCCTGGGGATGGAGTTACCATGGTGACGTCTTGATAACCTGTGTTCTTTACCGCCGAGAAGTTTCCGGGACGCCAGAGGGACAAGAGGCTGCACAGCGTCAGGGTGGTTCACGATTTGGGCGGGTTTGGGTCTGGTGAGTTAACTCCGCTGTTCTACTCCGTGAGCTGGAATAATAACCAGGCGATTGCGAGCGTTCAATTAAAAATATTTGGTTGGAAGCACCCTGTACAAGTAAGGCATTCCACAAATGCCATCTCCCTTTCCCTAGAGATAAGACGTGATTGTAATTGTGCCTTAAATCCAGTCTTAAGCTTCCTGGCTGACATGGCAAAAAATGAAAACACAATGGCTTGTATTGTTCCAGTACGATTAAAAGAACGTGCTCGTTTTTCAGGAAACGTCAACACTTTCCTGGTGCTGGATTCCGTGAGGACTTTATTTTGCAAGCCTGAGTCATTCGGAGGAGCGTTTGCAGCAGTGATTTCCCCTGCCCGCCCCTCCCCCTCCTGGAAGGTGGAGCAATCCCTTTCCTGTCTCCGCAGCATGAATTAAAACTTTAACTTAAAAAGTTACAGACCTCAAGATGTTGTACTGAATTAAGGATGGAAACTAATACCTTGGCATCGGATTCAGTAAATTCTGGGTTTTTTTTTCATTTCTTTTGCTTTCTCTTTCTGGTGGAATCTTATAAGGATGGCGTAAATGAAAGGTTATATAGTCTGCAGGAACCAGAGGAGCTCTGGGTTCACCTGGTGCTCTTGAGCCTTCCAGGGTCACGGTGCGAGTGAGGAGGTGACGTGCACACCCACGCCCGGTGGTCCCACGGCTTTGGCGTCTGTAGAGAAGCCGATTGTGCTGGGGTCTGTAGAACCTGGTTGGTCAGGACCAGAGTGAGCGGCTGCCACAGTCCTCAGCGTTCATGGGCATGCTGGTGCCTATGGGGGGCTCCGCTGCCCAGGCTCAAGGGCCCTGGATCCAGGGCCAGGAGCCTTGCAGAAGGAATCGTAGGTGTCTCCCCTCCTCTGCCTGGAAAAACGAGAATTTGCCTGCATCATTGCGGTTGAGTTCTTTGTTTTCTTTCTTTTCCCTAGAGGAACTTACGTACACACACAGAATGGTGGGTAACCAAGGGGTTTCCCTGGCCCACAGTGGCCTGGGAGCCCGCCATACACACAAGGAGACTCTGGAGCTGGAGAATCAGAGGTGAGGGGCTGGGAAAGGCAGAGGCCATTGCACTGGGCGGATCCTGGGGCCTGTCCCCCTGGGGCCTTCAGGGCAGAGAGAGCACCACAGCCCTCAAAGCAGGCCAAGCCAGGGAAGGGCAGCGGCGGGAGCGGGCGGGGTGGATGCTCTCACCGTAACTGCAGCTCTGCAGGTGAAAGGTCTGCGTTCGCAGAACTGGCGGGAATCAGAGCTGCGGGACTGGACTGCCCTCCTGCTGCCCTCCACCCGCCCAGGACCAGAGTTCAGATTCCTGTCCTGAGAGGCAGCTGCCCGTCCTCCCTGGCTGCTGCCTGGAGTCAGGGGTGGGGGACGGATGGGAGGATCCTCCCTCACCACTGTTGGCAGCTCGTCTGTGGCACTGTTCTGTGTAGCCCAAGCACCTCGTCACGTGCTTCGGCATAGCAGGGTGCATGCATGCGTGCGCGCTCAGTCGCGTCTGACCCTTTGTGACCCCATGGACTATAGCCCGCCCGGCTCCTCTGTCCCCGGGATTTTCCAGGCAAGAATACTGGAGTGGGTTGCCATTTCCTGCTCCAGGACAACATAGTAGGCATTCAAGAAACAATCGGCTGGTCAACTGATTACATGTTGCAGTCACAGATGGAAAGAGCCTACAGACTCCTTTTTTTTTTAAAATTATTATTCTAAACTCTGAAGCTTGAAAACGTAGACAGTTTTTTTCAGAAATCCAACAGCATACAAAGTTCACTAACGGATTCTAAATTTTCCATTACAGCTGCATTCACAAATGAAATAACTTGATGTTTCCCTCAACATCAAGATTGAGAGGGTTTAGGTGGACAGTATTCCTACTCAAGTCATTTGCCAATCGTGTCTGACTCTTTGTGACCCCATGGACTGTAGCCCACCCGGCTCCTCTGTCCACGGGATTTTCCAGGCAGAAATACTGCAGTGGGTTGCTGTACCCTCCTCCAGGGATCTTCCTGACCCAGGGATCAAACCCAGATTCTTTATCATTTGAGCTAACCTGGGAAGCCCCATGGGAAAAAGATCATTTCATTTTAGTTATGAATGGTTAGTCATTTTAAAAATAATCCATTCCCCAGGTGAAATTTTCCTGGGGCCAGCAGTTGGGTAGACTGGCTTCTATGCCATTATAGTTGACACGGGGACTTCCCTGGTGGTCCAGGGGCTAAGATTCCACGCTTCCAATGCAGGGGGTGGCGGGTTCAATCCCTGGTCAGGGAACTAAATCCCACACGCTGCACCTAAGACCCAGAGCAGCCAAATAAGTAAGTTTTTAAGGTACATAAAGCAAAAGTAGGCGACACAGCAGAGTCACCTGGGGTCATTATCCTGAATCGTGTGTCCTGTCCTAACCCACGGCGGCACAGCCCCGTGTCCTGTGTTGCACGCAGAGGCCCTGCCTCTGTGTCACACGGAACTGAAGTGTTAGGGAGGGTCTTAACGTGACCTGTGATGGGGGCTTCGTTCTTCGTGAACACCGCACCCTGATGCCCATGGCGGCCGCAGAGGCTGGCACGTTTGCACAGAGGGTCGCCCACATGTGCACAGGCCACTGAGTCCACTGCTCAGGTGGGATCCGGCCCCAGGCGAGGGGTGAGGCAGCTTTGGGAACACGGCTCTTACAGTAACAGACTCCGGTGGAGAGTGAGGTTTGTCACGAAACGGAGGGCCGTCACCCAGTCTCAGGGCTTCTGTTTCCTCCTCGGTCACGGAGAGGGCTGGCCTCGGTCTTCACTCTAGGGGGAGGCTTCATGGAGAAGCTGCCTGCCTGGGGCTGGATACACAGCGGAGCCGCGTGTACACCGGCCCATGCGTGGCGGCCCCAGCCTTGCTGTGCTCACGGTCACGGTGATTTCAGGTCTCTAGGACGGAAAAGAGCACCCGGCAAGGCGGTTCCCTTCCAGTCCTGCCCTGAGTGCGTCTGTCTCACGAGGTGGTTCTCAGAGGCTCCCGGGAACCTGTGGTTTCCCGTTTAAAAATGGAAGGAGGTTTGTTACAAACTTGGCAGCCATGGGGTGAGACCCCCAGCTCTCTGTTGGCCAAAGATGTGGGCAGGAGGGTGGGCACTTGCTCAGGCCAGTCAGGGGCACCTCCTGGGGTGGCCAGGGGACGGAGAGAGGGTCTGCTTGACTCCCTGAGGTCCTGCCACATTCAGGCCTGGCCTTGGACTCTGCACAGCTTCTGCACATCCAACTCCCAGAGCTTTACCTTTTCAGAGACCAGCTCTGTGTTGATCAGGAGGAGCTGAATTTGCTCCTGAATCACTGACCTGAGTTCCTAACCCGAGGTTAGGCGGGCAGAGGGCTCTGCCGTGTCCTTGGCTGCAGTGCGTCCGGTTGATGGTGGTTTTTAAGGAAGTGAGGGGGCTTTGGCTGAGGAGGCATCTCTGGCCGGCTGGAAGTGATTCCACTGAAGCGGAAGTGATTCCCGGCCCTGGGGAATCGAAGCCCGAGGATTGCCAAACGTTTGGGGGCCTTACTGCCCCGGGCTGGGGGGCATGAATCCCGCTGGGTTGGTCTCAGGCTTGACTTCTTTCTGACCTCATAACCCCACACAGCTGGCTTCTGGGTTGTCGTGCAGATTAGACACCCTGTGGTGAGCGTGTCCAGCCTTGAGGCCGACGGGACATCAGGGCCCCTCTGATCCCTGTGCACATGGCCCCAGCCTGCCACCACCCCCAGGGGGGCAGCAGGAACCCCCCCAACCCCATCCTGCATTGCCCCTTACCTGGACCTCCCCCCTCACTTGCACGTACAAGCTCCTTCTCACAATGCTATAGACATCGGGTCTTCCTCTGAGATCGTCCGGGATCTCCTGTCTGGAGACCGTGAAAGTACAGGGAGGATGAGAGGCCTGCCCAAAGTCGCCTAGCTGCGAAGATCACCCCACCTTCCATGTTGGCAGGGGGCAGAGCCTGACTTGGGGCGCAAAGGCGCTGCTTCTCCCTCCCTCCCTCGGACTTGGACCTCAGGGCACACCACCGGCCACGTGGGAGGCAGGGAGGGCCTTGGGGTCCGCATTCCACTTCCTGCTTCTGACATCGCGACGTTTGACCCAGTGCCCCAGTGCCCGGGAACGTACAGCTTGCCTGTAGAAGCAGCTCAGATCCACTCACTGGAGGACGGTTCCCTGAGCCGTAAAGAAAGAAAACCGTTTTCCTTGAGGATGATGGGTGTGCTGCCTCCCCGAGGAAGAGGAAGACTGACCTTTCTAGGTACACAAGACAGAATGCCGGTCAAACACGACACGTCTGTGGCAGTATATTGTTGTCGGATGCGAGGCTGCATATTTGTGTCATAATGCCGTTTTTGTTTGCAGATGAATGCCGCAGTGTTCTTAACGTGTGGAGGAGGGATTCATCACAAGTTCACAGGACTTCTTCTGTGGCAGGCCGGGGGGGATATTGAGGCTTGTTCTCAGCGACAACGCATGTCAAGCCTGGAGACGTTTTTGTTAGAAGCGCAGCGATGGATGAATTCCCCCAAAGCTCACCTTTCGTCATGAGCTCGCTGTCAGATGAAGACATCGGGCTTTTTCTCTTTAAGACAACACAGTGAATACGGGAGATCTTCCCTTCCCTCGTGTTGTTTTAAAGCCATCCTCTTCTCTGTGCGTTGTCCACAAATCCTTAATAATATAGTTAGTTTAGATGGTTCAGATCAGCCATTTAAAGACAGGGGAAACCATGAAGTGTTTGAGGGGTCTGGGGCAAAATTACTGGTTGATTCATAGACCTTTCAGATTTTCAAAGTCTTTCTTGGAAATACCTAATGAACTTCGCTGCTCTTGTTACCACGTTCCTGAAAAATGATCTTACCATTTCCAAAAGGTGTTCTCTCTTTCTTTTGACGTGGACATCTGCTTTCAGAATCTTGGGGACATTGTGTGTCTGTCACACACACCACTCCCTGGCGACTCTGAGACCAGCACCCCACCTCCAGGAGTGGCGAACATCTACACGGGCACCCAAGTCCAAGGTCACCTTGATTTCTTCCTCCCTTGCTTTCCTCCTCACATGCATTCCCCAAGGCTGGTGGGCTCTGCCCCCTGGGTCTTTAGTCACCTCCCCGCAGCTCCCTTCCCGATGCCACTGACATCAGGAGCACCCCTGCACCTCTCACCTGGACCATCAAGGACCCGCTATCCACGCTCAGCTCAACCCCACCTTTGTCCTCCCTGCAGCTACCACAGTGACCTTGGCGGGGAGCAGAAAGGGACTCCAGGCTGGCAGACTTCTGCAGTCCACCCGTGGCTTCAGCCTAAACCCAAACCAATGCCTCTGCAGCTTCCCACGCCCCGCCTGCCTCACAGATCCAGATCCTTCTCAGTGACTCGGGTATCTACGGAGTTCAGTCCGGGGTCCTGTATGGGGCTCGTCTCTCAGCTATCAGCCCAGCATGGTAGGGATGTGTATCCTTATTTTTCAGGGGAAGAAACTGAGGCTCAAAAAAGGGGAAGCGCCTTGTTCCGAGGTCAAAGCCAGGATTCAAATTATTTGCTACTTTCAGAATGCTCCACGAGCTACCCAGCTTCCTAGCCTCTGTGTCATCTGCCTGGGAATCTCATCCTCAGAGAAAGATACCTGACTTCATCCCACGTGGCTTGGGACTGCTACTGTCATCTCTCATGAGCCCCTGGACCCACCAGATCAGACCCTGCTCGCCCCAGGGTTTCAGTGACCTGTTGATCAGCCTGTCTCTGGACTCCTTTAGAGTAAACACCTGGAGCTTCCGTCCATGTACTTTAAAAAAATCTCTAAATCCTCTGTGCTTGGCATGACCCTAGCATGTAAGTAAACGCTTCATGAACAGTCGCGTCTGGTTTAAAGCACTTACTCATTCTTCCAACCAGTATTTTCTGAATTTCTAGTATGTGCACAGAACTGTGTATGTAACAAAGAAGTTCGAGTTAGAGATAAAGGTTTTCTGTTCAGAAAGTAGCGAACTTGCCACAGACCGTGGATTTGGGGAGAGTGTCTGCATCCTGCTTTTGTCAGCTGTGACCTGTAGACTGTGCCCGCCCATATCACAGGGCAGCCGAGACGGCAGCCGGGGTGGCCGTGTCGCCATCCACTGTCTCGTGCATCACGTTGATGTAACGATGGGGCTGGAGGAAGAAGATGCAGACAGACGGTGAAGCAGAGAACAGCTGTGTGTCCCTGGGACAGGAGGAAGAAGACCAAGGTAGCCTAATAGCTTGAATGAGAGGGCAGGGCTTGAGCACCCCCTGGCAAGTCTGGGGGAGATGGGAGATTTCTGAGTCGGGGAGCAGCATGAGGAAACGGATGGTATGGGGAGGTCTTGGTGTGTCTGGAGGGCAGTAAAACACACTTTCTCTGGGGAAGAGGCCTCTAGAAATTTCCACCCTGGACAATGCTGAGAGAAGCACATTGTGGCTTTTGGAGGGGGTTGCCAAAAGGGGAGCTTGGCATTAGAAGTAGGAGGCCTTAGAAGTAGGATGCAGACCCCCAAGTTGGAGCGTGTCCGGGTACCACTTCTGTGGCCTCTCCACGTCCTGAGATTCTTCCCTGGGAACTTCAGGCTCTGGGAAGCAATCCAGGGCAGGTGTTTTCCAACACATTTGGCTCTTCTTACTGATGCCAATCTGATGGGCAGAAGCCTGTTGCCTTTATCATTAGCAATACTTATTACTATGTAATAATAAAATCGTGTCTATTTTTTTGTTATAAACCACTATATTTATTGGGATCTATTTTTAGAGTCCATTATGTTCCGTTGATGTCTTTCTTTCCTTTTTTTAAAGCAAAAAACCTTTTTCTTTTGTTTTGGGATATAGCCAGTTAATAATGATGTGATAGTTTCAGGTGAACAGTGAAGGGACTCAGCCACACACATACCTGGATCCCTTTTCCCCCAAACACATCTCTTAATACGAACCAGGTGGCACATTTTCCTTGTCCCTTTGCCAATTGTGTATCATTGCTGGCAACTGACATTTTAAATAACAGCAACAATTGATATTTTAAAATTAAGAAGCGCATGGTAGTTTCCTTTCATCCTGGGTCCACAGGAAGGACGATCCTCCTGAAGAATGAGTTAATGTGGTGGCCCACCCCTTGGAGAGCACGGCTTTGCTCCAGGCGCCTGCGCCTTGCTGCCGTTTCTGGTGGAGGCTAGGGTGATCACACACAGTCGGCGGCCTGCTCAGAGGCCTCGAGCCACCTGGTGAGAAGTGAGGGCGTTTCAAACTGACTCTCCAAGAAATAACACCTCCAAACACTGATTCAGTATTTAAATATTAGAGAGACATCATTTTCTCTGAGCTTTGCTGAACGTTCATTAGACCAAGAAAAACATCTCTTTGATCGTGGCCTAGACAGACGTGAAGAGTGGAAACTGGAAGCTGTTTGTACTTCTGAAAGTGGAGTCTTGGGCTTAGCGATTTGTATAGTTTCCTCATCCAAAAAGGGAACCCCCGACTGTGGGGTAATTAGAGATATGTGCGTTTGGGGGGCAGGGGACTGTGCCTCAGAAAACACTCTGGGAATGCAGGCATGGATCTTCTTCTGAGCGGCTGCCCAGGGATGATTGTTAGAAGTTGCCAAATGTTTAGAAGGCCAGCTTGTCCGTCATAGAGTGACAGGACGGGAGCTTGAGAAAATGGATTTTTTTTCAGCCTTAGCAACGTCAGTTTAGGGACCCTCCTCCCCCTTCTGCAGGGTGGGCAGAGGAAGAGTCTACCAAACTGCTCATCGTTCAGGGAGGTTACTTCCCCTGTTCAGCAGAAACTTCCGGCTTTCCTTTCGTGCATTAGAAAATAAAGAAACTCACAGCTTCGCTGATGCCAGGAAGGTAAACAAGGAAGCTGTGAGACTCGGCAGAGTTATGAGATCAGCCAGGATCTGGGGCGGATGATTCAGAGGCGTCTCTCTACTCTCCTGTCCTTCGAATCAGCACCAGGAAGCAGGGTGAGCTCTGCCCTGGACAAGAAGCTAAAACAACGATGGGTCATTTGGGGGGGTTTCCTCCATTTCCACTGCCTTTGGTGGATGCCATGGGGTCTCAGTTGCTTTCCCAGGTGTAGGGATCTTCCCGGGGGACCCCATCCACATTAACAGTCCTGGTCGTTGTGCTGGAGTGTCACCGTGACTGAGGGTCATTGACACTTGGTGCTCTTCCAAGGGCTGTGACGAACACTTTGGGACCAGGTGATGTTCTGGGGGACACAGAGCCCCAGAGAACCCCGCCAGGATGGAGGCCCTTCACTCTAGGGTCTGACCACTCCTGGAAGGGATGGAGGCCCTT
This sequence comes from Neotragus pygmaeus, assembly GCA_006410875.1. Lineage (NCBI taxonomy): Eukaryota > Metazoa > Chordata > Mammalia > Artiodactyla > Bovidae > Neotragus > Neotragus pygmaeus. The sequence goes on along the minus strand of SJYV01039606.1, from coordinate 1,668,879 downwards.
CACTCTAGGGTCTGACCACTCCTGGAAGGTATGGAGGCCCTTCACTCTAGGGTCTGATCACTCCTGGAAGGTATGGAGGCCCTTCACTCTAGGGTCTGATCACTCCTGGAAGGTATGGAGGCCCTTCACTCTAGGGTCTGACCACTCCTGGAAGGTGACCTCAAGGCCGGAGTTTGTGGCATCTAATAGCCTGTGTTAGATTTTTATTTGTGCGCCCTTGTTTTATAACATTTTAACCCATCACTAAAAGTTCGCATTTTAGGCACGCTGTACACGTAGAAATACATATATACGTATAAATTTAAAAATAAAATGCGAATGTACATCCAAATTTTTAAATGTACATCCAATTTTTAAAAATGCCACCGCTGATTTAAAAGAAGAATGTGTCAATACTGCCAATTTATCGATACACCCTCGGCAACATACAGTCTAACCACTGGAATGTGTATGATGCTGCAGGCCCAGGGAAAGGACCTTTCACTTCTGTCTGAGCTTGGAAAGGCCGCCCAGCGCGGAGCCTGACAGGTCAGAATGGCCTTCATGTTTGCCCTGAATGGAGCAGCCCCGACGGTGCTGTTTTCCTTGCTTCTGAGCGGAGTCTGGATGCACAGTGACGTCACTGGGTCCTTCCGTATCGTGTGAGCGATCGGGACCAGCCCTGTGGCCGGGTCACTTCCCGGAGCAGTGCCCACCCGCCTGACCTTGGCTGCCCTCCCGGCCCCGCTTGGTGGACTTCCCCTGTTCCACAGCCTCGCTCAGTGCAGCCTCCTTCCCGGGCCTCTAGCTGCCCACATCCCCTGGAGCGGCTGGCCCAGTCCATCCCGGGACAGACTCCCACACATGTGTGGTCAGAAGCCCAGGCTCCTGTGGAGCCCAGCCTCTCCCATAGAACTGCTTTTCCCCACAGGAAGTGTGTGGCCAGTCTGGGCGTTTCTAGATCTTTCCGGCCCTTAGACCGCAGTGGAGCTCCTTCTAGAGTTAGAATAGGCTTTAAGGAATCCTCCAGTATCCCCGTCGCCCTGGACAGAAAGTCTTCTGTGGGTCCTTCTCCGGGCAGGCAGCGCCCCAGACACTAGGAATGTGAAGAAAAGAAAGGTGGTCCCCGGAGAAGTGACAGCTTCTGGTGGGGATGGGGGGATTGGGGATGAGAAAGGAAAGCGCAAGCCAGCCAGGGGAAGCCGCAGTGTAGGCTGCCTTCCCTGGGCGGCCAGCCAAGAGTGGTCCCAGCATCTCTGGGTGAGCACCCCTGCTTCCCTGTTCTGGGTGACACAGGTCAGAGAGCTTGCCGAGCCTCAGTCTTCTCATCCTTAAAATGGGACTCCTCTTGCCTCTTGCGACTGGCTGTTGGCTGTGGGTGCTGCAAACAGGCACTGAGGCGCTTGTCGGGCTCAGTGAAGCAGCAGCTTCTCTGCTCTCCCTTTTTGGAGGATCTTGCTGTTCCAGGAGGACCAGGAGCCCATCCAGCCGTGGCACCGTCCCCTGTAAGCTCCCCAGGGACAACTCCCTTCTGGGAGGAGTGGGTTTGTCCACGGGACCAGCTTCCCCTTCCCTCACTTTATAATGTGCTTATTTCACCTATTCAGATCTTGGGCCACTGTGATAGTAGCCATCTGCAGAAGGGTCTTGGGCTAAAGGAAGTGTTTGTGTGATGAAAGCTGACTTCAGAGGATATTCTGGTTGCTGGGGTTTTGCTCTAATTCTGTCCTTCAGAGAAGCTGGTAGTTGTGGTTTCAAGCGAGCATGTGTGAGCTCTGAGCCAACGTAATGTGTGATCTCTCTGTAGTGCCCACTGTTTCCTGTATTTTGGCTTTGTTTTTTAAAAAAATTCACTTCAAAGTTTAATTCAAAATGATTAATAATCGAGCTCGTTTAGGATGTAGTCCGTTGTACTTTCTCATCTCCTTAACCATCCGCTACACCGTGCCCACTTAGTTCTACACCCAGCTGGGCTTTTGGGCTTGTGGTTGTTAGTTCTGTTTGATTCAAGACTGCAGGCCTGCTTCTGCACATCTTGGGGTTTTGTTTTACATTAAGATGATTCAGCATTGTTTAGGAAGAGAGCTGTGAGCATTTCTACGAATCCTCCTGATATATTAAGGGTACCTGGGAGCCCTGGCCTCTCCCCATACTTGGCCCCAGACAAAGACCAGAAGTTACTCTTTTGCGGGATTGGAAGAAGTGGGCTCTTGTAATAAGTTATTTCTGTAAAAAAGTGGTTTCTGTGCCCCCGATGATTCACTCTCACCCAACACTTAATGCCTACTTATCTGCCCCCAGTGTGCACTCTGGGAACTCTGTGACTTTAAACAGACTGAGTTACACACTAGCAGACTGGGTCTCCATTGCTTCTTTGTAGATTTGTAGAATTTTCTATGTACATGATCTTGTTATCTGAGCATAAAGTCCTATTATTCCTTTCCAACTTGCATATATTTTTCTTCCTTGCCTTATCACACTGATTGGGACTTCCAAGACAATATTAAATGTGAGTGAGAGAGTGGACACCCTTGCCTCTGTCTCAGTATTAGGGGAGCAGCGTTCAGTCTTCCATCATTATCGATAGGTAGATGCAAGATTGGGCTTCCCAGGTGGCTCAGTGGTGAAGAATCTGCCTGCCAGTGCAGGAGATGCAAGAGACGCAGGTTCAGTCCTTGGGTTAGAGATCCCTTGGAGTAGGAAATGGCAATCCCAGTCCGCTCCAGTATTCTTGCCAGGAAAATTCCATGAACAGAGGGGCCTGATAGGGTACAGTGCTTGGGGTCGCAGAAGAGTCGGACTCAGCTGAGCAGCTAAGCACACATACACATCCGCATACACAGAGGCAAGATTCTGCTGCTTTGGCTTCAAACCTACTTCCAAGGTCAACTTTTCAATTAGTGCAGCAACTTGTTGTCAGTGTAATTGGTTTAACACATCTAGTCTGGCCATGACTAACATCAGTAGTCTATTTTGGTGGAAAATGCCACGTACTGCGTTTGCTGTTTAAACAATGGTGACATCAAAGCATGATTCCACCATCTATCAGGGCAGAAAGGTGATGACAACAGGGTGAGGTCCCCAGCCATTGGGAGATGCAGGCTCCCAGCCCTGGCACAAGGCTGCCTTACTGACCATGCACACAAGATCCTAGAACACGGTCATGTTGTTCGGCGGAGCAGAATGGATAAACAGAAGGTTGTCCATCCACATAATGGAATGGTGTTCTTCCATAGAGAGGAGTCAGAACTAGTACAGGCCATGGCATGGGTGAACCTCAAAAGCATACTCCGTGAAAGCAGCCAGTCGCTGTTGGACCCTGCTTATATGAATTTTCCAGAATTGGCAGATCCATGTCGGAAAATAGATTAGTGGTTGCCTGGGGCCAATAGGTGGGGAGAAGGTGGGCTGGGGGAATTAGGAGCTAGTGGGTAGGGGACTTCCTTTGGGATGATGAAGTGTGCTCCAGGTAGATGGGGAGGAAGATGGTGAAACTGTGGCTGTGCTGTGTGGGTGCATGCTGGGATTCACTGGGACTCTTCAGGTATCGTGTGCGTGCTCAGCTGCTCAGTCGTGTCCAACTCTTTGCAACCCCATGGACGGTAGCACGCCAGGCTCCTCTGTCCATGGGATTCTCTAGGCAAGAATACTGGAGTGGGTTGCCACTTTCTCCTCCAGGGGATCTTCCCGACCCAGGAATCAAACCCGCATCTTCTGCGTCTCTTGCATTGGCAGGTGGATGCTTCACCACTGCGCCACCTGGGAAGCCTGTGATTGTGCTAAATGCTGCTGAGTTGTATATTTTAATCGGGTGGGCTTTATGGGATGTAAATGATATCTCAATAGAGTTGTTGAATATCAAAACAGCATGAGCGCTAGATGGATGGTGAGGGAGCTGGACACTGACTGAGCCGGAAAACTGGGATGCAGGGAGGTGTCCCCAGAGGGCTTGAAGAGGCTGTCTGTGGAGAGACGGGCTGATGGGTGGCTCGGGAGGAAGGGACACTTGGTCACAGAAGGAGCCCCTGACAGATGGAGCCCTCAGGGGCCAGAGGCCAACACTTCAGATCCAGGGTGTCCCCTCCCTGGTCACCCATCGGTGGACAAGCAGAGACTACAGGAGTGCTCAGGGCAGGGTGCTTTTGAAAGCTGATATTTGTGGGGGAAAAGGTGTTATTATTCTCGAGATTCGAGTCTGACTGCGACCCCATGGTCTGTAGCCTACCAGGCTCCTCTGTCCATGGGGTTCTCCAGGCAAGAATGCTGGACTGGGTAGCCATCCCCTTCTCCAGGGGACCTTCCTGACCCAGGACTTGAACCCGGGTCTCCTGAAGCTGCCAGATCATGAGGGGAAAATGAGCATACTCCACTAGTGCTGAGGAGAAAGCAGTGGCAAAAAAGAGCACTGTTTTTAACCAGAAAACTGACCCTCTCTTTTTTTCTCTTTCTTTTTCAGACTATAACCCTCGTTTTCCCTTGGTGAGTACAAAACTTTTCAAAAATTATGTGTAGTTACTCCGGTGTGTAGTTAAGTGGTGGAAAAAAAGTGTTGGCTTTCATTGTTAAGAACCATTATCTTCTAGAGAAAGAAGGCCATGTGGTCAGCATGTTACATTTGAATTTTATGCCTTAACTGGGTTGAGCAGGCCCATATCACACTTTTGGTTATATAATTTTTTTTTTTTTTTTTTTGGTTTTTCAAATCTGGCCCAGCTGCTCAGAGCCCTAAAATGCATTGTTGAGAACACAGTGTCCACACACTTTCCCTCACTGACTTGTCCTCAGTGAAAAGGGCCTCGTCTTATCTCAGGGGCACACAGTCGGGGACTGTTGGGAGCACAGGGTACATAATTGCTTTGATGGTAATTGCTTCTTAAATTGATCTGCTGTGGGGAAAACTGCTGAAAAGGAGCTTTTCTGGATTGCACTTTTAGTGAAGAAAAAAAACAGAGTTGGCATTCCATCAGTTTTTGCCTTTTGAGACAGTATGCTACAGCCTCCAGGTCCTGGTACTTAGGAAAAGAAATACCATCACCTTGTATGTGTTCACTTCATCAACTTACTGTGGTCAGGTTTCCTAAGGAAACTGAGGGAAGACCGTCTAAGAGCTTCTGAAGTGGCTGCAGCCTGTGGGCAGGTAACATTTGTTTGGCCCTCCCGTGTGCGTGCCTTTCGTGAGTGAACCGGGATGGGGGCAGTTGCCTTTCTCAAATGTATCACCTTGTTTGAAAAGCCTTGACTCTGTTCAGAATTATTCTAAGGCTGATGGGTCAACTCTTTGGCCTCTTTTTTCAAGGCTGTGCCTTTCATCTGGGCATCCATGCTTGTGGTTATTCCTGATATGATCAAGGACATTCTGGTTGTGTGGACCGTTTCTGCCTATCTCGAAAAATGCTAAATATAGTCAATGATTCATCAAGACAAAGAAGAGGAAAACTTCCATTTCCTACTTACTCAATTCATTCCGTTTTCCATGTTCTTTGTCCTGTAATTATTGGATGTGGATGGTTCTGAGTGGCACGCTTTCCTCAGGCAAATGTCCACGGTGGGAATCAAGGAGAAGGGTCATTACTGGATATTAGTGGGATAGAGACTTAATTATAGGAAGTCCTCCATCCCTTCTTGTCTTAGGATCCCAAGTGAGAGGTATTGTTCATTCACATGGGTTGGCAAGGATGTTAAACCTGCTGCCGATGAAAAGCTGCGGATCCCGACCATACTGGGATGAAATGTGGGTGAGCCCATGACTTGGGAGCCCCTAGCTCCCACCGTCTCAAACCAGTCGCAGATTTGAAAGTTCCTCCTCCAGAAGCTGCTGGGTGTCCGTGTAGGAGTCCGACCTCTGACCTCGGTGTCTGCCAGGGGCGCTTGGCAGTCAAAGCTTCGGGCAGCATGTCCTCCCCCTGGTCCCAGCCTCCTTCTCGGCAGGAAGGTAGAGTTGTGCTCAGGGCGCTGAGTCCTCAGACTAAGAGTGCTTCTGATTTCCAGAATCTTGCTCTTCGGTGTGAGGAAGCGTGAACTTCCCTACCTACCACAGCTGCCTTATTGCCGCCTCTGTTTGGAATCACAGGTCTCTTAGCCTGTCGCAAATTCATTGCTAAACTGTTGCGAGCTTCTCTTCCAGAGCTTCAGGGTTTCAGTTAATAGAAAGGAATTTATTTTTAATTTGTGAGGTTGGACACTTGCTTTTTGAGTCATTTAGAGCTAAGTAAATAGGTCGCCTTGGTTGGAGGCCAAGGCTGCCTGAGGCTGGAGGCCGTCCCAGGCCACTGTCCACACTCGGGCCAGTGGCCCCAGAGCAGTGACCTTGCCAAGCTTGTTCTTATCCGGAAGGAATTCCCAGGATTCTTGTGACTTTAAGTGAAATGACCCCAAGAGTAAGCGTTTAATAAAACTGTTTTTGTTCCTGCTGGCTCAGAGGTAAAGAGTCCACCTGCCAACGCAGGAGACGTGGGTTTGATCCCTGGTCTGGGATGATCCCACATGCCAAGGAGCCACGAAGCCCAGGCGCCACAGCTACCGAGCCTGTGCGCTGGAGCCCGTGTTCTGCAACAGGAGAAATCCCCGCAGTGCGAAGCTCGTACGCTGCAGCTAGAGAAAGCCCATGCTCAGCCACAGAAACCCAGCACAGCCAGAACCAATAGATAAATCAAACCATTTAAAAAAATAATGAGGCATGTAACAAGGTAGTGATATATTTGCTGTACTATAATGGATGTAAAAATCATTTCTTTGTCTAGCAATAGCATGATCTTTTCATTTAAAAAAAGACACTGGCTTAATATTTGACTTTTTCTGGGAAAAAAAAGGTCAATTGTAAACTGGATTAAGAGGAGTCTTTTTAGTACAACTGCCTATTCTCATATTTTCTTCTTTTTTCAATATTTAAAAATAGATTTGGGAAATAATAACTGTAGTTCATATCAATCAAAAATGACCAAAGTTCCCTCANAATATTTGACTTTTTCTGGGGAAAAAAAGGTCAATTGTAAACTGGATTAAGAGGAGTCTTTTTAGTACAACTGCCTATTCTCATATTTTCTTCTTTTTTCAATATTTAAAAATAGATTTGGGAAATAATAACTGTAGTTCATATCAATCAAAAATGACCAAAGTTCCCTCAACTGGAGAATACTTGCAACTCTGAGGATCTCAGTTGCTTAGTGTTTTTAAAAAATGTAGTGGAATTTCAGAATTAAGAATATACAGAAGATACACAGTTAAGGTTTAAATATTTTCTCCAGCTCTTTGAGGTCTTGTTAAATACATTATTATACCAAACGGTATCCACCAGTAAGTAAAACTAAATGATACTGCAGCTTGGTGATTTTACTGTGGTTCATGGAAATACCCCAGGAATAAAAGAAAACTTGAAGTGTTAATTATAAGTAATGGTGAATTTAATTTTAAAATTCACTTAGAATATCCATTCACTAGCCTTGTCCTCTGTAAGCCTCTGTGCTTCCAACTCTATCGCTTCAATACACACGATTGTCCTCTGCCAAGTCATTTCTTCTCCCTGGCTGTTGGTTTAAACAGCCACCATGGTCGAAAGGGAAGGAATGAAGAATCTGAAGGTTTTCAAATCACGGGCAGGGGCTTGCTCTCCCGGGGCAGGGGGACCACCCTAAGCGTGCCTTCCGCCCGTCTCGGGTTGCAGTCCTGCTGGCAGAACGGGTGCCGTGTGGCCTGTGCCGCTTTCCGAGTCTACAGGAAGACAAGCGACGCATCATGTGCAGGGCACAGGAGATTTGAAAACTTCCCAAGAGATCCGATTCCTATTTCCTTCATTCGCCACGTCCTGGGGGTTTTATTAACATGCATGGACTGTCCTGTCCAGGCAAAATGTGTTTCTCCCAACAACGAAGCTGTTCCTTTTCCGCAGACGAGAGTAGAAGCTGACAGCCAGTTGGAACAATGCCTTTGGATCTGATGGTGACAAACGCATTAATCCCTCGCTTATTTCCATTTCCATTTCCCACCCCCAGGAAAGTTTCAACATTCTTCCAAGAAGTGCCTCCTGAAAGCGTCTGCTAGGTATTCATTTGTCATATAGCAAAGGCAGGGATATTGAGCTGTCAGAGTTTCCGCTTAGGGAAAATAGGAACACAGAGATCTCCTATATAAATGCGTTTCTCATCTCTGAGCTCCCAGCAGACCCAGCTCAGAGCTGGAATTCTTCTAGAAATCCTTTCCAGCTGGCAGGAAGACATGGATTCTGTCGGCCCAGGATGGGTGCCCAGCATCGTCCCTGTGGGACACGAGGTAAAGGGAAGCCGTGTTTTATATTTATGTGATATTTTGGGTGGATCAAAACCTTTGTTCGGGCTTTTCTGTAACATCTGACGGAAAAACCCAAGTGAAGTTTTTGGCCACCCTGATCATTCCTATGGTATTTAAAAACTGGCTTAAGGAATATTATCAGGAAGCATCCATTAAATGAAACATTAGCAAGCCCTTGGGTTAACTCTGTGCCACCCTGGGCAGGAAATCTGGAACCGATGCTTCAGGAAACTGTTTTAACGGCGCCCTGTGGGATTCTTGGCCATGGCCGGGCCAAGTGGTGCATGGGGATGGTCCAGAGAGTGGTCTGCTTGGGGGGCTGGGAGGAAGTCACGTGAGGCTCAGTTTGTAGGAAAACAATCCCCAACCATCACTGGGGCCCTGGGCTGCCTGGATGACACATCAAAATCCTATCCGTTTTAAGTCAGACATTTTCTATTTTTATAGTCAAAACCACCCTTTTCATTTCCCTTAACAACTAGATTTGTGAAGTGGCATTTTAGTTACCAGTGGCATGCTGAGAAAGCAGGCCATGCCCGGGTGGTTGAGCAGCAAGCAGGTCTCCCGGGAGCTGGTGTGTGGGCTCACAAGGCAGGGCTGACCGTCTGGGGACAAGCTTGTCCTGTCCGTGTGGCAGACGTTGCGGGGACAGATGGCATAGTCAGCTGCAGATCTGTGCCCACTGCCTGGCGAGAGGCAGCATTGACGCTGGGGGGAAGGAAGATAAGACATTTATAAAACCATTTATAAAACCATGGGGGCGTGACTTACAGAGAACGTTCTGAGACCCATTGAGCCGCAGAGTCAGGAAGGAGTCCTGGGGTCCCATGGAAGGACCATGGACGAGTCCCTACTGGACTCATGGCCTCACCCCCAGCTGCAGCCCCATCCTGGGCAGCTGGGGCGGCGTGCGGTGCGGGGGGGCCCTGTGTGAACTGGGTCATTCAGGCACCGTGAGAGAGTCTGTGCATTCTTTCCAAAATTGCCGATTGGAAGTGACGTTTTTAAAGACTGCTTCTTATGATGCAGAGTTTGCTATCAACTATTTAAAATGTTGAAAAAGAAAAGATCCCCATGGAATTGCTGAAACAAAATGCGTCACATAATAGATTCTCTGAGTAGCTTCTCTCTTTGTTTTGAACTGAAATGAACATAAACCAAAGCCAGAACTTGGATTTGTGTTATTTCGTAATGGGGGCTGATGGCATTCTAACAACATTTTAAAAATACATGTTGATGGTATTTAACTGATTTCAGACGACTCTCCCAGGATAGATCTGCTCTCAGAAATGGTACTGATTTTGTGTTCAGGTGTTAGATATGTATACATATTTTTAAAGCTACCGTGTTGCTGTTGAGAAGTTAAATTTTTTTAGATGTCATGTTGGTGGAAATTATCATTCCCCGAAATAGGACTTGGTCTCTTTCCTGTTTTGCCAGATAACGTAAATGGCTTATCCTGAGAACTGAGCGGCACTGAGAGCTCCCGTGCACACGGCGCAGGGAACAGCTTGCAAAGCAAGCTCCTGGAGCCTCGCGACACCTGGAGTCAGGCTAGGGGTGCATTCTCCCTTCTGCAAGAAAGATGAGGAAGCACACTTGGGGGGCTGTGGAGAGGTGGGTGGGGAGGGGGCTCACAGGTCCCCGTGTCCCCTGCATGGAGCCCAGGCTCCCTTCACACCTGGAAACCAATCAGCTCTCAACATCTCCTCCAAAGGTGGGGGCAGACCAGTCGAAAATGGAAATCATGCTTTTATGGAAAATATAATTTGACTGTTATGAAAGTAATAGAGTTCATTAGTAACTAGGAGCGGATCCCATGGATTCTGCAAACAGTTTTCTGGTAGATAATTCTATTTGGAAACAGTTTTATGATCACCTAAGTTGATCTTGGCCAGGGTTCCAAAATGTTTCCACATGTTATCTGCCGACTGAGTCCAGTTTTCTAATCGCTTCCAACACTCTTGCCAGGCTTCCTTTCTCTGTGGCCAATGGCCTGTCCATTCACTCGCCCAGCGTTTATCAGGTGTCTCCTGCAGGCTCCCGACTGTGCCAGACCTTGAAAAAACACAGTGGTATATCCTCATTCGGATTTCAGGAAATACTGCCTGTAAGGTCTCTATCAGAGTCCTTTCTTTAGCAATTCTGAGTGTGTGTTCTGTGCAGTAGCCCAAACAAGGAGTGGACAGAAATAGAGTTTAGCTGGAGAAAGCTGAATGAATTAGACGTGTCCCTTCATGTCTGAGTCACACCTTCTTTGTCTAAAAAGTGAGAACCTGGTGAGGATTTTTTTAAAGGCCCCTTCATGACAGAAAGATCTGTGCTCAGGGGTGGTTTCTCTCTGGATTTTGTGTTAACAGCAGAAGTGCCGCTCAGGTAACCACTGCTGTGTGTCCTTCCATTCCAAGATGACATTTGTCAGTGTTTTATAATCTTCCCTTTGGAAAGCAAGCGTCTATTTTGGTGCTTTCTTGCCCCTGCCCTCTTATTTGTATTAGCTCTCCCACTGTCCCCCAGAAGAAGTGGAAACCTATAAAAGAGCATTTGGCTCCCGGAAAACAATTTTGGAAAAGCAATCTTCTTCTTTCTGTGATGTTGCTCACATACATACAGGAAAGAAAAGTTGGAAACTGGGGGTTTTGATTTCAAAACTTAAGCAGAAGCATTAGTTAATAAAACAAGGGTCCCTTTTCCCACTGTTTCGCAGTCCATCCCGGCACAGGGTTCTGGGCCCTGTGATGGGGTCTCTTTCATGAGAAGTGATGGGCAAGGAGGGCGAGTTGCTCAGTCTCCTCGGATGCCATGGAAACGCCAGTGCTACGCTGCTCCCCGCTTATGATGGCTCTCCAAAGAAATAAATAAAACCAGGCTGGAAGCGTGTGCAGCTGAGATGAAGTTGGAGATCTCAAGTGCATACAACGTGAGCAAGATAAGATTCAGAGGCATCATGATTTCCAGGACCTGCTTTTGGCTTCCTTCCAACGTGAAGCCAACACTGACATTCTGTGGTGCCGTTTCCCGCCGTGGGTGGATTTATTTAATTTTTCATGAGTGATTCACTACCCGTGGCTGTATGTTTTCCTCCTGTGCAGCTGACGATTAAGTCATGTTTCCTTTTAAAAATTATTTTTGATAGAACCTGAGTAATGTGGGTTTGGGGCGAGGGGACCAGGAGCATCACTAAGACGAGGCGCTCAGCCTCCGCCGGCTCAAACAAAACGGCAGTGATGTCACCCTGCGACTGTGACGCTCTCCACCGGAGGGGACGGCTCTTTGTCAAACAGCCAAAACATCTCTCTCTGTAACAGTGTTTCTGTAAGTTGTGTGATTTTTTTAAGCTTTTTTTTTTTTCCATGTTGCAGCAAATCCACTCCAGTTGCAATGCCACGCGGTGGGTCTCCCCTGGTGGCTCAGTCGGTAAAGAATCCACTGACAATGCCTGAGACCTGGGTTCGAACCCTGGGTGGGGAAGATCCCCTGGAGAAGGGAATGGCAACCCACTCCAGTATTCTTGCCTGGAGAGTCCCATGGACAGAGGAGCCTGGCGGGCTACAGTCCGTGAGGTCACAAAGAGTCGGACACGACTGAGCAACTTTCATGTCACTTCAGGTTTCCCTAACAGAAGGCCCAGTAAGAGAGTCAGTGTCTGTGCAGGTTCACGCGGCCTCCCCAAGTGGCCTCTGTCCGCCCAGCTGGGGTCTGGTGACCCCTGGTGTCCATCACCTTAAGTGACAGGAGCTCCAGGATCGACCTGGGGACAGAGCTGTTCTGCGCCCATCTCGGGCTCACCGCCAGACTGCTTCCACTCAGAGGGAGCTCAGCCCGGCTCGAGACGAATGGGGAGTGAAGACCGTCTGTCTTCACCTTGACGCACCCTGCCAGGGCCAAGCGGAGAGCAGGGGGCCTCCAGGGCAGCAGTCCAGGCACCCGCCCTGCACCCAGGGCACCAGCATCGATTTCCATGGCGCTGCCTGAGAAGATGGGTGCGCACGGGATGGCACATGCCCGCACCAGGAAGGTCCGCAGGCAGCAGGAGATGGTGCCCGTCGGAGGAGAACAGGGGAGGTAGGGTGCCACAGGCGGGCAGCTGGGCCGCCCTGTGAAGTGGGTCCGAGCAAATCACACTACCTGCAAAGGAGCAGGGGGGCGCCCACTGGGGGCAGAAGGCTCGCGGCTTTCTCCCACCGGCTGGGTGGCTTCAGTCAAGCGGCCCAGCTCCCTAACCCCCCACCTCTGCAAGGCCCAGGATTCTGTCCACCCGTGACGGGACGGAGGAAGCAGTGGGGTAGTTCTTTTGCTGTCGTTTAGTCGCTAAGTCGTGCCTTTTGTGACCCTCATAGACCAGCCCGCCAGGCTCCTCTGTCCATGGATTTCCCAGGCAAGAGTGCTGGAGTCGGTTGCCATCTCCTTTTCTAGGGGATCTTCCCGACCCAGGAATCGAACCCACAGCTCCTGCACTGGCAGGCGGATTCTTTACCACTGAGCCACCAGGGGATGTCCTAGAAAAGTTCTAGTACAACGTGAACAGCCAAGAAGCCATCTGTGTTCCCGGTAAGCACGCTGGGAAGTGCACGAGGCCATTGCTTCTCTGTGGGGACGATCTGCCTCTAACCAGCATCCTAGGCCCAGGTTCAGGGCTCCCCCAGCTGTTTCCCTGCACAGGAGACACATCTTCCTCAGGGTGGCCGCTCCCAGGCCTGGTAAAGCTCAGGAAGAACCAGCTGTCCTGAGGGCCAAACTGCAGGCCTGGAGTGGGCGCCTCCCTCTCTCTCCGTAAGCAGATGCACCGCTGTCAGACATCCAGGTGGTGCTCCAGACATCCCCATTCCATGCTGGAAATCCAGATATCATGTCTGAAATCCAGAACCTCGCCAGGATATCAAGCACCGCATTTGGGCATTTGTAAACAGATGGGAGTCTTCATTCTTCATCAGACTGTGGCTGTGGCTGAGCCCTTTCTGAAACTCAATTTGAAAGTGAACGTGTTAGTCACTCGGCCGTGTCTGACTCTTTGCAACCCCTTGGACTGTAGCCCACCAGGCTCCTCTGTCCATGGGGTTCTCCAGGAAAGAATACTGGAGTGGGTTGCCATCCTTTTCTCCAGGGGATCTTCCTGGACTGAACCCAATTCTCCTGCCTTGTGGGCAGATTTTTGACCATCTGAGCTTTAAAGGTTAAAGAAATAATAACTTTTACTTCAGCTGGGTTGTAACTCAAAAAAATGTGTCTGTTTCTATATATCACAGTATCCCTGGGGAATTTGAAGAAAAAAAAAAAAGTCAAAATTGCACCGAATAATAGAACCCTTGACCAAGAAATCTTGACCAAGGATGAGCAGATGACTGAGGCAATGATTCACTGAAATTTCTTCACCAGATTCTGGGAAAGGTGGAAAACCATGTCAGCGGCGCCTCAGCAGTCAAAATCCACAGGAAAGGGATTTTCGTTCAGGGGCAGGGTCTAAAGAGAATGCAATGCTAATCTTGAGGAATGAAAAACCAAATTCAGAGAATGGTCTGATGGTATAGAGCTGCCTCTTCAGCTAGAGAATATGTATTTTAAAAATGCCTATTTTCTACTTTTTCCCATGATTTATGTAATGCGGGACACAAAACAGGAAACTAACGCTTGACTGGGCCCTTGAAGAGGCACAGAAAACAGTGAGTCTGCCCCAGGGCTGACCAGGCCACGTGGGGGGCGTGTCACCTTCTGGAGGACCCAGAATGTCCCAATCTGAATCTCCCGTGGCAGCCTGGCGGGCCTCTGTGTACCGTGGATGAATGCACAAATGAGTGACTGTCTGAGGGAGACTCGGGAGATGACCAGGTAGCAGAAAGAAAACCGCCTTTTGCGTTCTCCGCAGTGCCTGGGGCAGCACTTAGCCAGACCAGGGTCTGCTACACAAGATGCCCGATTGCTTGTTCAAAAAGCAGGAAAAGAGCTTTCTCCTTTCTTCTGTGGCCTCTCTGCAGACCTGCCAGAGTGATTCATACCTCCCATTTAATGCCACGCTCCCTGGGGCAGGGGGATTCTTTCAGGGCACAAAGACCCTCAGGGATGCCCAGTGCCTGCTCTGGAACTCAGCAGGAGGCGTGTGTGTATCGGGGCCAGAAATGGACCTGCAGGATCCCACCCGGGGAAGGCGGCAGAAGGTGTGAGTCGATACTCCCAAGCCCCCGGCACAGTGCAGAGCTGTCCCATCTGACTTCTCTTTGTCAAACACAGATTCAAAGACAAAATTCTTTCAGATTTCAGGACAGCGCCTGCGGCAGTAAGCCCCAAGCCCTGAACCCCTTCTGAGTGTCTCTTCTCAATCTCTGAAGCCAGCTCTGGTGTAGGCAGTGATGGTCAGGGCACTGGAATGTTCCCCCGGGGTGTTTTGCAATAAAGGACTTTTTTTTTCCTTTTGAGAACATGATATGCTTCCAGCTGCAGCTGCTAAGTCGCTTCAGTCGTGTTCGACTCTGTGCGATCCCATAGACGGCAGCCCACCAGGCTCCGCCGTCCCTGGGATTCTCCAGGCAAGAACACTGGAGTGGGTTGCCATTTCCTTCTCCAATGCATGAAAGTGAAAGTAAAGTCACTCAGTCATGTCCGACTCTCAGCGACTCCATGGACTGCAGCCCACCAGGCTCCTCTGCCCATGGGATTCTCCAGGCAAGAGTACTGGAGTGGGGTGCCATTGCCTTCTCTGATACTTCCAGCTAGATCTTTATAATTCTCCTGCTTTCATCATTAGTTTCTGGGAAGGTCTCCCCATCACCCCTAGGGCTGCCAGTCCTCCCTATGAGACTTCAGTCCTTGGGGACTTTCTGCTACTCACTACTCTTTGGAAAAGCCGTATGCATCCACTCCCTCCCCTTCTAGCGTGGAGGCCTTCTAGCAGGGACCCTGTCTCTCTGGGCCTGCACACAAGTGCTGGTGTGTGAGTGAGTGTGATTTAATACTCCCTATGCTGCTTTGCCTCCTTTTTGGAGCAAGAGACATATAAATAAATGATTGAAGGCAACTAATGTAGCTCGGTGATAAAGAACCCGCTTGCCAGTGCAGGAGACACAGGAGATGCGGGTTCGATCCCTGGGTCAGGAAGACCCCCTGGAGGAGGAAATGGCAACCCACTCCAGTACTCTTNAGACTCTGATGCTGGGAGGGATTGGGGGCAGGAGGGGAAGGGGACGACAGAGGATGAGATGGCTGGATGGCATCACCGACTCTATGGACATGAGTCTGAGTGAACTCCGGGAGTTGGTGATGGACAGGGAGGCCTGGCGTGCTGCAATTCGTGGAGTCGCAAAGGGTCGGACACGACTGAGCGACTGAACTGAACTGAATTGCTTGACAATGTTGTGGTGGTTTCTGCCGTACAACAAGACGACAAGATCAATCAGCTATTTGTAAACATGTATCACCTCCCTCTTGCTTGTTCCTGCCCCCGTAAAAGGGGAAGTCGACAGTAGCAGGGTAACAGTGGGGTCTCCGATACGCTGCTTATACCAGTGGAAGCTCATCCGCACAAAATCAATGAGGAAACACAGGCCTTAAATGACACCTTACACCAGATAGACTTGACTGACATTTGTTGGACATTCCATCCGAAAGCAGCAGAACACACTTTCTTCTCGACTCCCAGGTTTTCTAACTGTGGTGCCTCAGTCCGGAAGCCAGATCGATGGATGACCTCACCCATCCAGCGCACCTCCCAGCACTCAGCGCCTGCCCTCCGCCTCATTTCCTGTCGGAGCCGAGCTCAGGAAGACTCTTCTTTCCCAGAAAAGAGGAGGCAGAGAGGGGCCGGGATGGCTCCGACCACACACACTCGGGCCGTGACCTCGCGCAACCCCAGCTGGCACGTGTGCTCAGGCGTCGCTCAGGCGTGTGCGACCTGTGGACTGTAGCCTCCAGGCTCCTCTGTCCATGGGATTCTCTAGGCAAGACCACTGGAGTGGGTTGCCATTTCCTCCTCCAGGGGATCTCCCAAGCCAGAGGCTGAACCCACATCTCCCGTGTTTCCTGTGTTGGCAGGAGGCTTCTTTACCACCGAGCCACCTGGGAAGCCGTCCTGGCTGCTGGGAGGCCCTGTAAATGCTGCAATCCTCATTTTCTCCCCTCTTTCCTTTTTTGTTTTGGACCTAGTTCACAATGAAAAGGCACGCAAAGCAGGAAAAAAATGCTAAGGATCCCAAAATAAAAAACATGTCCCTTTCTTCCACGGTCTGTCTCAGCTTCCTATGGGGTTATTTACTATTTTTTTAATTAATTTTTTATAGTTGATTTACAGTGTAATACTTTCTGCCATACAGTTTCAGGCATACATACATATGCATACATGCATGTGTGTGTGTATAAATATATATATATATATATATATATATACAGACACACATTCTTTCATAATATTCTTCCCCATTATGGTTTGCCATAGGATATGGATACTGAGTACAGTTCCCTGTGCTGCACAGTAGGACCTGGTTGTTTATCCTTTTTACAGATAATAGCTTACATCTGCTAACCCCAACCTCCCACGCCCCCTCATTTCTCGGTAAAGTGGGCGTTGTGAGAAGCGTGTCTATTCTTTGTCAAAGCCTGGTTTCTGAGGCCCCCACAGCATTCCTTCCTACACGGAGAGAGTTTTCTTTCTGTTCACAACACAACAAGGCTTCTCAGCTTCAAGCCTGGCCAATATTAGTGTCATGGCAAAAAAAAAAAAAAAAATTGAAAAAGGCAAAAGAAAGCAAATACCAAATCTAGTGGCGGAAGAAAAAGACCAGGGTACACAGATAACCTGAGTTCAGCTCAGATTAACTTAATGAATTGGGGCCAGACTTAGAGTTGGCATTTTCCTGGAAGTTGGGCTTTAGTAAATCACCGGCCTTTTCTAAGAAGTGGGCTCTGAAACCTAATCCAGGTGACGTGATGTCACCCCTTTCGATTAACGCTGTCTTCTCAGGAGTCCAAGCTGGCGCCCAAGACCATTCGCAGTGGGAGAACAGTGCTGCTCCTCACAGCACTCCTTGCCCTGAATCCAGACCCATCCTGTGTTTGCTCAGAAAGAAGCCTGGGGCGTCCATGTGCTCCAGAGGAAGGCTGCCACCTGCCACGTTCCTGGCGAGCCCCCGCCCCTCTCTGCTGGGGGGCTGTCCTGGAGGGTAGGGAGACACCCTCCCACAGCCTGGATTCAGGGCCAGAGCTGCAGAGAACCAGCATCCTGAGTTCAAAGTGAGCTCCCAGCTTGAACGGTTCAGCCTTTTGGAAATCAGGGCTTGCAGATGGACAAGTCCCACCAGTAGCATTCACTTTTCTTTAAAAATATATTTTATTTTATTCATTTATTTCTGCCTGCGCTGGGTCTCTGTTGCTGCGTGGGGTTCTCTCTAGTTGCCGTGAGTGGAAGCTCCTCTCTAGTTGAACGGACGGGCTTCTCCTGGCGCAGAGCATGGGCTCCAGGCACGTGTGCTCAGCGGCTGCGACTCCCGACTCTAGACCACAGACTCAACAGTTGTGACTCACGGGCTGAGTTGCTTCTCGGCATGTGGAATCTTCTGGACCAGGGGTCCAACCTGTGCCTCCTGCCTTGGCAGGTGGATTCTTTACCACTGTGCCACCAGGTAAGCTCATAGTCACTATTCGCCATTCTTATTTAAGCCAGACTTCACAGGCGAGAGGCCTCAGGAATTCGTAAATAAGTACATGAATGTGCATTTGTGTGTGAACGTGTGTGTCTCCTGCATGCGTGCTAAGTCGCTTCAGTCGTGTGCTCTCTTTGTGACCCTATGGACTGTAGCCCACCGGGCTTCTCTGTCCATGGGATTCTCCAGGCCAGAATGCTGGAGTGGGTTGCCATTTCCTTCTCCAGGGGATCTGCCTGATCCAGGGACTGAACCTTCATCTCCTTCATCTTCTGCACTGGAGATCTCCAGTCTCCTAGGCAGATTCTTACCAGTAGCACCACTGGGAAGTCCCATGTGTCTACTAGTCACAAATAAAAGCGAGATAACAGAGGTACCGATGGGAGTATTAAGTTGCTGCTTTAAAAGAGAATATGGGAGTGGATGGGAACTCCCCCAAATAAAGACGGACAGTTCCTCATTTCCGGTTGTGCTGCTTTGGCTTTCATTTTTTTTCCCGAGCATTCAGTAAACATTTGTTGCATTACGAAGTGAATAGATTCAGGCAACTTATTGCCCATTTTTTTAATTGAAGTAAAGTTTATTTACAATGTTGTGTTAGTTTCAGGCATACAGAAAGGTGATTAAGATGTATATATATATATATATATATTAATATGTATATACATATTTTTCAGATTTTTTCCATAATAGGTTATTACAAGCTATTGAACACAACCCCCTGTGCAATACAGTGGGGCCTTGTTTACTTTGTATGAAGTAGTATGTATCTGTTCATCCCAAACTCCTTACTTTGGGGTTTTGAAAAGCATTTCTCAAGTCACTGGACATAGTAAGAAATCTCTCCTTAAATCATCAAAGGAAAAAAACGAAGGTATTTTTGGACGTTCCCTCTCCTTGTTTGAAATCTTGTTGCCGACCTGGTGCGGGCGGGCATGCAGGGACCTCTCGGCTGCCCCCGTTAGTCATCGCGTGAGACGAGAGTTCGTCCGAGTTTTGCAGTCAGGTGTCTGTTTTCCAAAACGCCTGGGAGAGGTGAGGCAAGTGGTTCGACTTAAGTGTGTGGTGTGACTGCATCGGGAAGCAGCAAAACCATGGCAGCGACTGTGCAGCATCACATCACCATGGCAACCGGTGGAAATAATGGCCCCCTTCGGGAATAAAAGAGATCTCAAATCCTGTTGCAGGCAAGTAGCATTGATTGTCTGCAGTAGAGATGGTTTCCGATGATTGTTTCAGACATTCCTTATCAACAGAAAATGAACGAGAAGTGGTGTTTTCAGAAAATGAATGGATTTACAGACAAGTAACGTGATCATCTGAGACGCCTGGGAAGGCAGGGGGACGCTGTGACTAGCCGATGAGAGGGTGCCAAGGGCATTTGGTGCACGCTGCTCTTCCAGGAGCTGCTGGAAGCCTGGTCAGTGGTCCTGCCGCACAGGACAGGACTGCTGCCCACCTGTGCTGCCGTCTTTCCTGGCCTTTCCACCTCGGGATGTTTGCTTTATTGGAGGCAGAAATAACTGGGGCTTCAGTGAAATGGTATATAACTGCCTACCACAGTCCTTGATATATAGGAAGTACTCAGCGAACAGAACTTCAGATCAAATTCTCAGGACAAGGACGTCAGCGCTTGGGGCGGGTGGTAGGAAGTGTAACAGCGTTGACCACAGTGATGATGGAGCAAGACGTCGTAGCGAACCATCGTCTAGACACTGTGTGCTGCTCTGGCGCGTTGGTTGTGTCCACGTTCCTTCTGAAAGGTGTGTAACTGGTTAGACCTGTCTGCACAACTTCGTGCCTCCTGGCGCTAACAAACCCGTCCATGGGGAAGGCAGTTCCTTTATGAAGGGGCCACACTTCCGGGCATACAGCTCAACCCATAGAATGTGAAAGAAAGAAGCTCTGTTTAAAAAAAAAAAAAAAAAACCAAAAACCTTACACTTTAATGCAAAAGAAGAACTTGGTCAGAATAGGCAGGAGCTTCAGATTTTCAGATAACAGACTGGAGAGTAAAAGCTGAGGGTCCATTTCCCCTTTTCTTTTGGGAAGTGCTGTAGAAAGAAAGCAGATCTTTCTGTTATGAGTCCTGTTATAAGCAGCATCGTGCCTGAAATAGAATTTCCTCCAAGCTGAGTGGGAAACTCTAGAATAAAAGGTTTCTACCTTGGAAGCCTGTCTGGGGAAAGGCACGCACCAGACACGTGCTAGAGTTTTCCTTCAGGTTTTCTTCGCTTTCTCTTGTATTTTAGTTTTGTTTCGCCTTGAAGGAATTCAGGGGGGAGGAGAACACTGGTGGCAACTTTTATTTGGAAAGGAAATCTGAAGCGTGGGGGACTCAGATGGGTCTTGCTGTGCCCTTTCTCGCTCTCTGTGGGCTGTGAACCCTGCTGCTTCTGGACGCCAGTGCCTTCTCTGCTTCTGCCCTTCCAAGCTCAGTGCACCAGCAGGGTTTGACGACCCAGCTGGGACCGCTGACTGCAGCAGACAGCAATCGAGATGCCTTTCTTTCAGCCGGACTCTTTCTCCACCACCTTTCTTCCTGATTTATTTTAAACTTACCAAAAAAAAAAAAAAAGATACGACACCAGTGCAAATTATGATTTTATTTGTGAGTGTTGATTTCCACTAGAGATGAGCAATCTCTCCTGACACTTTTTTCCCCCTGCTGGATTTTGGGCTCTGATTTCTGATGACATAGTCTGGGCACGGGCAGCTGCTAGCTTCACAAGGAGAACTACAGAGGGAATACCCACGTAAATTATGCATTGCCTCTCGAATCAGTAGCCTGCCTGGAAATGTTCACATTGTCAGCCAGTGAGACTCCAGTGCCGAGGACATGGGTTTGAACGAGTCAATCACCTCGGGGCTGTTCAGAAAGCCTTGCTCTGTAAGTATCAGGGGATGCGAACACAGATGGGAAAAGGGATTTCCTGAAGCTTCTTTATGTCTCTGGCTTAGGTTGGGAGAGAAATGCATTTTCCAACAGCTTTTAAAATGTAATATCTAATGTTGCCTCTCACTGTTAATTTAGGAATGTCATAGCAATTCTATTCCCAGTCAAGTTTGTCTGTGAGCTTATGCTACCAGTTTGTAAAATGTAACATCCGTGTAGGTGGTGAATGAACAGTTTTGTCCAAAGGATTTGTGCAGATTTTATGTCTTCCTGTGCGTTAAATGCTGTTTAATATGAAAGTCCTTTCTCCTTGCTTAAAATGTAATATCTAAATATTCTTTAAGCAAAGAGAACGTGCTTGAAATTTTGGATATTTATCTTTCCACTAATGTGGAAATTGTAATTATATTTTAGGAAATATTTGACATGAAAATTGACTAACCAATTTAAAAAAAGGGAGAAGGATTTTCTTTTCTGTTTTTTTCCTTCCTTCTCCCACTGTTCTTTTTCTTCCTTTCCTTCTTTCCTTCCTTCTTTTATTCTGTCTCTCTCTTTCCTTTTCTTTCTCCTGCAGCTTCTATTGAGACTGCATCATTTTCTAATTGCCTCTGTTCTCACAGAGACTGTATCTTTGATGGATATTCAGATTACTTTTCAACGGCTTGCGCACTTGCCCTTGAACGATTTGGGATGCATATGGTGAGGACAGGCTTACTGATGAGAGGAACAAATACTAGCTGCATCCTCCGAAGTGTTTCATTTAAGTCAGTTTCTCCCGGGATGTCAGTCTTTCCCAGCAAAGTACAAGGGACCCCTCCAGGCTCCTGCACGCTCCTCTAGGGACCTCAGGTCGTCTCAGCATTACCGTAACGACTCAACCTGCTCACTCGGGGTCATGCACAGAGGCAGGAAGCTGCTGGGACAGGGCTGACCTCCTCCCTGGGAGCACCCCCTCCCCACCTGTTAGAAGGGCACCCCAGCAACATCACCAGTGGGATCCACAGCTTGCCTTAAATTTTGCCTTTTCATTGCTGTTTGCACTATTACAGCACATTGGGCTAGTTCACGTTAGAAAGGCTAGAGGGAGAAACTTCAGGGTCCTTTACCTCTCATACGAAAAGCCATCCGTCACCTTCCAAACAACTTTGGTGCTGCCGGGCTGTGCTTTGTTTCAGAGGAGTGTGTGTCTGTGTGTGTGTGTGTGTGTGTTGTGTATGAGACCGCACACAGAAAAGAGTGAGGGACCACTTCCAGGGGAGGTGGCAGCAGAGCATCCAGTTATAAATTCCTGTTCTTTCACATTAAGTGGTGGTTGATGTCCTGGAAAAAGGCTCAGAATAAGGAAAACCTGCCTTGTTTCTCGCATAACACTTTAAAAAAATCATTTATTATTTTTGGCTGTGCTGGGGCTTCCTTGCTGTGCGGCTTTTTCTTCGGTTGCGGCCAGGGGGGCCGCTCCCTAGTTTCAGCGCGTGGGCTTCTCGCGCCAGAGGCTCAGTTCCCTGTGCGCGCAGGTTCTCGGGCGCGCGGGCTCCGTCGTCGCGGCTCCCAGGCTCCAGAGGTCAGGCTCGCAGCTGCAGCCGGTGGGTCGGTTGTCTTGCAGCGCGTGGGGTCTTTCCCGGCCCAGGGATTGAACCTGCGTCCCTTGCGTTGCAAGGAGGCTCGTTAACCGCTGGACACCACCAGGGATGCCCTTTCCCACAGTACTTTGTGCCAATGAGGCACACGGTGAGATTTTATACGATTTTACTCCTTCAGATGCGATTTAAATCCCACCCCCCCTCAGTGTGGCTTTGGGGCCAGTAAGGTGGCCGGGGGGTCTCCCGTTCTGTCCCCCAGATCTGGGCCGGCTTGGGACCCCCACTCCCCCCGGGGAACCGCCTTCACAACACAGGCAGAGACCGGTGTCTTCCATTTCCTGCCCCGGGGACCTCCCGGGGGCTCCCGGGCTCTCGGGAGATGTGAATGGGAAGGTTCTCAGCACGAGGGCCCGCGGACCCTGTAGCAGTCAGCGCCCTGCGGGCAGGGCAGACCCGCGGCGGCTTGATGTCCAGCTGTAACAAGGGGCGTCGGCCGAGGAGCTTATGGCCTCGCCTGGCTTCCCAGTAACAGACTCCCTCAGCCCTGCGGGCCTGGTGTCCGACTCCGCAGGCTGCGGTGGCCTCCGCCTTGGGCTTCCCCCGGCCTGTGCCGGGCAGCGCCCCGCAGCCCTCCTCCGCTCCCAGGTCCAGGGCCCAGGGCCTGCAGAGCAGAGAGCCGAGCCGCAGCAGGCTGCGAGCGCCCCGCTCAGCGGCCTGCGCCCCCGCTTGCTTGCCTGTGCGGGAGCCCCCACCGCGGACAAGTGAGGAGGGTGTCGCCGGAAGCGCGTGGAAGGGTGGCGGTGCAGGAGGGCTCGGGGACCAGGCCAGGGAGCCGGTGCTCTCCCGGGGCACGTGGGCTCACTCCCTCCAGGTCCCAGTGATTGGAAGCGGGTCCCGGGAGGGAAGACGTGACTGCGGGCGGGTTGGCCGGGAAAGCCCGCGGTCTCAGAGCCCGGGAAGGCGGCGATGAGGCTGGCCTCGGTCATCCCCGTCTTCCCCTCTCCGGACACCCTGCCCAGCACACAGCAGATGTTCACGCAGCCGTCTCCGCGTAAATGAACTCGAGCTGGCGAACGAAGCAACATCCGTTGGCTCTGAGATGTTTGGGGGCGATCACGGCTCACGTGTGATGTGTTTTGTCTTCCTTCAAACACACATGCGTAGCTCCCCGTTTGAAACACGGGAAAGCGCTGCAGGCTTTGAATCGGACGCGGAGTCCAAATCCTGAGCCATCACTTCCTTGCTTTGAGACTCCGGGGGTGGCTTGACCCCTGTAAGAGCGCAGTTCCCTCTTTAGTGGCAGAGGGAGCAAGATGAGAAGATTCTTACAAAGCGCTCAGCAAGCCTCCTGGCCCTGAGCGGACTCCGTGGAACGTCCCTGTTTTTATTTCTTTCTTCATGTTCTCCTCATTGCACTGGGGAGCAGTCATTTGTATTTCTTGGGGAAATGCATTTAAAAAGTCAGTCGTGCTCAGGGAAAACAGACTCTCAAAAATGTTTTCTGAGGCATTAAAAACAAGTAGTAGCACCGTCGATTTTAAGAGCAGCCTGTGTGGTTTCCACTTCAGAACTGTCCTCGGTCACATTCATCCTGTTAATAGGGTTAAAAAAATTTTTTTTTCTAAGGAGGCAGCACAGTACTGTAAACAGTTTTAAGTCTAAAATCATCTTGCAGAGCCGGGAATGGAAAGTGTGTTTTAGTCCATCGTTTGTGGCCGTTCACACATGGACATAAGGCCCCGGGGTTCTGCCGGGTTTGAAAATGAGAGCAAAAGGAATGAGACCCAGCTTAATTAGTATAGATGTTGCCGTGTAACTTCTAATGTTGCCGTGTAACTTCTAATCAGGAGTGTAATTTGCAATGCATGCTCACCATGTAATTTAGCACAATGGGACCCGCAGACTGTAGGACTAGTATTTAATCAAGAGAAATGATTAATGCAGAAATGGGTGGACTGTGGAGACTGGGATCCTGTATAGAAGCCCCACATGCCCACTGGGATATTCCGTCTACAGCCCCATTTCCAACACCCCTCACGTCCCCACCCAGAGGACACTGTGTCAGCTCCTGATCTGTATAACTCAGCATTCTCGTGCCTCAGTCTCCTCACCTGTGAAGTGGGGACAGCAGGGGTCCTGACCTCTTATTGTTGCTGTAAGGAACAAGTGAGTGAGCAGGGGAGAGCCTTGGGTACACACACTCAGCCAGTGTCAGGCACACTCCCTTCTCTGAATGTTCTCTGTTGTTGCTGTTTGGTCGCTCAGTCGTGTCTCTTTGTGACCCCATGGACTGCAGCTCGCCAGGCTCCCCTGTCCTGCACTGTCTCCCTGAGTTCACTCAAACTCATGTCCATTGAGTCCGTGATGCCATCCAGCCATCTCATCCTCCGCCGTCCCCTTCCCCTCCTGCCTTCAGTCTTTCCCAGCATCAGGGGCTCTTCTAATGTTTTGTTCATGGGGGTCTCGGAAGCCAGCCTGGTGAAGGTGCCCGTTATCCCAAAGTACGTACGTGGCCCTGGGATGCTCTGTCTTTATTGAGGTAGAATTCACGTAACCAAAAGCCAGCCACTTTAAGGAGTACAGTTCAGCGGCGTTTATTACCTTCATAAGGTTGTGAAGCTGTTGTGCCTGCCTAGTTCAGCACATTTTCATCACCTCAAGGGACCCTCTGTCCTCATTAAGCAGATAATCCCCATTTCCCCCTCGCCCAAGCCCCTGGCGATCATGTGTCTGAGTTCTGTCTCTCTTGATCGCTGTAGATTGGTGGGTCCTGCTATTTCATATGAATGAAACCAGACATTAGGTGAGCTTCTCGTCTGGTCTGTTTCACTTCCCTTTGTGTTTTGGGGGGTCACCCACGCTGTAGCAGGTGTTCACGCCTCATTCCTTTGTGTGACTGCCTAATAGCTCATTGTACGCATTTGCCACAGTTCCATTTAGCTTATCCATTCATCTGTTGATGGACGTTTGGGTGGTCTTTTGCCTTTTGACTGTTGCAGAGAGCGTTGCTATGGATATTGGTGTACAGGTTCTTGTGCTCCTGCTTTAAGAGTGGAGCTACCTAAGAGTGGAGTTACTGGGGACAGAGCGGTTTCACTGTTGGAGGAATCCTCCCGACTGTTTCCACAGCAGCTGCACCATTTTGCATTCCCACCAGCAAAATATAAGGATTCCTGTGCCTCCATATTCTCACCAACACTTGTTATTTTCTATTAATTTTTAAGTCCAGCCATTTTAGTGGGTGTGAGTGGTATGTTATTGTGGTTTTGTTTTGGTTTACATTTCTCTTCCCTGGTGCCTCACACAGTAAGGAATCTGCTTATAAGGCAGGAGACACAGGTTCCATCCCCAAATCAGGAAGATCCCCTGGAGAAGGAAATGGCAACCCACTCCAGTATTCCTGCCTGGGAAATCCCATGGACAGAGGAGCCTGGCAGGCTACAGTCCCTGGGGTTTCAAAGAGTCAGCCGTGACTGACAGACTGACACTTGTGGTTTAAATTTCCCCAACAGTCAGTGATGCTGAGCGTCTTTTCACGTGCTTGTTGATCGTTTGTGTATCTTCTTTGGAGACATGCCTGTTCAAGTCCTTTATCTATTTTTTAACTGGGTTATTTGTTTTCCTGTTGTTGAGTGTTGAGGGCCTTGCGTATATTCTGGATGCTAGCTCCTTATCAGATATGTAATTTGCAAATACGTCTTCCCATTCTGCAAGGTGTATTTTCACGTTCTTGCTTGGGCCCTTTGATGCATACAAGTCCTGAGATGGCTTTCGGTAGCAACAGAACGCAGCAGCGAACAACTCTGAATGAGGAAGGGAGAAAGCCCTTTCCTTCTTTGTTCCCTTCCAGGCTTCTTCTTGCTCAAAGGGAGAGGCCTGGCTTGATGTCACTGTGTCTTCAAAGCCTGTTGAACAGGCTTTGGCCCAAGAGCCTTCCTCGGGGCCAACGTTTAGTGCGAATGTCTTCCCCTTCCCCACTGAACTGATTGTTAAGATCATCTCTATATATGCTAACAAGACTGGTTTTCTTATTTATGCTAATGATAGGATTTCCTTTTAGATACATGTATTTGGTTTCTTTGGGGCTTCCCTTGTAGCTCAGTCGGTAAAGAATCTGCCTGCAGTGCAGGAGACCTGGGTTCGATTCCTGGGTCAGGATCCCTGGGTCCCTTCTCCCTGATCCCTGGGTCAGGAAGGTTCAATCCCTGGGTTCAATCCCTGGGTCGGGATCCCTGGATCCCTTCTCCCCTGGAGAAGGAAATGGCAACCCACGCCAGTAACCTTGCCTGGAAAATCTCACGGACATAGGAGCCTGGTGGGCTGCAGTCCATGGGGTTGCGAAGAGTCAGGCATGACTGAGCGACTGACACTAATGAGCGGATGGCGAGACAGATCTTGTGAGGCTGCTGGGAGGACACAGGCGCGTAGGAACTGCTGCTGAAGGCCCCTGGGCAGAGAGCAGGGCATGTGGGCTGGCCCATCTGGGGAAGGGGCGCAGGGTGGACGGCAGGCACCAGGCTGACCAGCGCTGGGAGAGCAACCGGCTGCCCCCACCGCCTCCCCGTGTGCCCCGGGGGCCGCACCCAACACTGCTTCTCGTGGCTCCTCGCCTACTTCTCATGATTGCCCGACGAGGTGAAGGAGGCCTTGACCTTCAGGGTGAGCAGACGGAGCGAGTGAAAGGTGGGAAGTTAACTGCAAGAAGAATGTGAAAGGTTGATGACCGATGGGCGTGGGAGAGGAGGAAGGAAGAGGTCTGGAAGGACCGGGAAGGATCCCACAGCCAGTGAAGGGGGAGACCGGCCGCCAGGGAGCTAGAGGCATTTTAGGAACACCGTCACAACTGTCTTAGCTCGGCGTCTGTGTCCATTCCCCAGGGCTGCCGTAGGACATGGACACAGACTTGGTCGCTTACGGCAGAAGTACTCTCGCAGGTCTGGAGGCTGGGCCTCTGCCATCAAGCTGTCCGGAGGGCCCAGCTTCCTTTGAAAGCTCCA
Organism: Neotragus pygmaeus; assembly: GCA_006410875.1. Classification (NCBI taxonomy): domain Eukaryota; kingdom Metazoa; phylum Chordata; class Mammalia; order Artiodactyla; family Bovidae; genus Neotragus; species Neotragus pygmaeus. The sequence goes on along the minus strand of SJYV01039606.1, from coordinate 1,641,518 downwards.
GGGGAGGGTCCCTCCGGCCTCCTCCAGCTCGTATGGCCCCTGGCAATTCTTGGCTTGTGGCTGCATTGCCTCAGTCCCTGCCTCCGTCTTCACAAGGTGTTTTAGGAAAAAAAAGTCCAGCCTTTCTTTCCTCCGGTGCGTCTCCTTCATGTCTGCACGGGACTCGTCACTTCTGACGTTCCTGGCCCCAGAATGTGTGCAGGTTCTCAAACGGCTGGCGGGTCCTCTGCCCCGAGCAGTCCTCCGTGACACCAGCTGGGCCCCCTGTGGTGGAACTGGATTCTGACAGCATCCGGAAATGGCTTCGCATTCCCCGGGTGAAGGGTTCAGTCCCCGGAGACCGNAGTCCAGCCTTTCTTTCCTCCGGTGCGTCTCCTTCATGTCTGCACGAGACTCGTCACTTCTGACGTTCCTGGCCCCAGAATGTGTGCAGGTTCTCAAACGGCTGGCGGGTCCACTGCCCCGAGCAGTCCTCCGTGACACCAGCTGGGCCCCCTGTGGTGGAACTGGATTCTGACAGCATCCAGAAATGGCTTCGCATTCCCCGGGTGAAGGGTTCAGTCCCCGGAGACCGCTCCCCCGTCAGATGCCAGTCACACGTCCAGGTTGTCGTCTGGGCTTCAGACTGATCGGCTCGAAAGCAAAGCTTCCCACAAGCCCCTCTTTGGGCTTGATTAATTTGCCAGGTCAGCTCACAGAACTCAGCACATTTCCCAGCTTATTAGAGGATGTGATAAAGGATACAGATGAATAGCCAGATGGAGAGAGGCACAGGACCAGGTCTGGAGGAGGGGCACACGGCCAGTTCCGAGGGTAGGAGCTTCTGTCCCCGGGGAGCTGGGGGGTGTCACCCAGCTCATGTACCGATGTGCTCACCCCACCTGGGCGTTCTCCAAAGCTCACACTGTTGGGATTTTTTTATGGCGGCTTCATCACCAGGCATTGTTGTGGTTCAGTTGCCAAGTCATGTCCAACTCTTAGCGACCCCATGGACTGCAGCACACCAGTCTTCCCTGTCCTCCACTATCTTCCAGAGCTTGTTCAAACTCATCGATTGAGTCAGTAATGCCATCCACCCGTCTGATCCTGTTGTCTCCTTCTCCTTCTGCCTTCAATCTTTCCCAGCTTCAGGGTCTTTTCCAGCTCTTTGCATCAGGTAGCCAAAGTATTGGAGCTTCAGCATCAGTGCTTCCAATGAATATTGAGGGTTTATTTCCTTTCTGATTGACTGGTTCCGTCACAGTCGTGTTCGACTCTTTGTGACCCCATGGACTCAGCACATGAGGCTTTCTTGTCCTTCACCATCTTCTGGAGTTTGCTCGAATTCATGTCCACTGAGTCACTGATGCTATCCAACCATCTCATCCTCTGCCTCCCTCTTCTTCTTTTGCCTTCAGTCTTTCCCAGCATCAGGATCTTTAGCTCTGTTCCCAGCACTCTGTCCCTTCTCAAGATAATGGGGGGAGAGAGGATAAAAACATCAAGCTTCTAATCACAGGCTGCTCTTTCTAGTGACTGGTCTCATTCAGGAGCCCACCCAGAGTTGCCTCATTAGAGCAAAAGATAAGCCCGTCAGCCAGGCCTTTGAAAGGGTTTTAGGAGCCCAGTGTCAGAAACCAGGGTCAGAGATCAAATAATAGAATCAAAGATGCTTCTAGTGTTCTTATCACTCAGGACATTCCAAGGGCTTTAAGGGAAATTATAGGACTTCCCTGTAGCTCAAACATTAAAGACTGCTTGCAATGCAGGAGACCCAGGTTCAATCCCTAGGTCAGGAAGATCCTCTGGAGAAGGGAATGGCAACCCACTCCAGTATTCTTGCCTGGAGAATCCCATTGACAGAGAAGACTGGAGGGCTACAGTTTGAGGGTCACAAAGAGTCAGACACGACTGGCTGACTAACACACTCATGCCAGGAGCAGGGATGAAGATCAAATACGTATTACATGTTATGAATCATGCATGTTCTATTACATGCTATGAATCATGCGTGTTCTTCTCTGTGTGCGTCTCTCCTCTTCTTATAAGGCCACCACCCGTTAGGTTAGGGCCCACCCTCGTCCATTATGGCCTCATCTTAAAATGAAAAGGTCTGTTTTCATCTGCAAAGACTCTATTTCCCAAGAGGCCACATTCTGAGGTTCTGGGCAGACAGGAACTTGGGGGGAACACAGTTCAGCCCAGTATGGCATCTGTTACAGGTAGGCTGTCTGTCCTTTTCCACTGCAGGTCTAGGGGGCAGTGATGATATTATTGGGTTTCCTAAGACCAAAGTAAGCTATGGCAAGCCTTGACAGTGTATTAAGAAGCAGAGACATCACTTTGCTGACAAACGTCCCTATAGTCAAAACTAATGTTGACATCTGTTAGTGCCAAGCCACTTCATGGTTTTTCCAGTAGTCATGTACGGATGTGAGACTTGGACCATAAAGAAAGCTGAGCGCTGAAGAACTGATGCTTTCGAATTGTGGTGTTGGAGAAGACTCTTGAGAGTCCATTGGACTGCAAGGAGATCCAACCAGTCAATCTTAAATCAACCCTGAGTACTCATTAGAAGGACTGATGCTGAAGTTCAAGCTCTAATACTTTGGCCACCTGATGTGAACTGACTCCCTGGAAAGGACTCTGATACTGGGAAAGACTGAGGGCAAGATTATAAGGGGATGACAGAGGATGAGAAGGTTGGATGGCATCACCGACTCAATGGACGTGAATCTGAGCAAACTCCAGGAGACAGTGGAGGAGAGAGGAGCCTGGAGTGCTGCAGTCCATGGGGTTACAAAGAGCTGGACACGACTGAGCGACGGAACAGCAAGACCAGAGTGAGTCCCTGGCCCTTCTCTCTGGAGCTCCAGCCTCAGCGGGGATTGGCACCTGGGAGTCCTGAGCACAAATGCACAGCCCGAGGAAAAGCAGACCCTCACAGGCAAGGGTAGATCCAAGCCCAAGAATTTTACACACAATCAACTTCTACCGGCTCCTTAGGTACTTAACTGACTTTGACTTGAAAAATCACTACTAAATTTAAGTCTGTTTCCTCCTCTCTGAGCCAAGAAGAAATCATGAGGTTCATAGTCTTTCGGGCCTGCTAAATTGTTATGTAGCTTTTAGATACAGATATGATAGAGCAATATTGTTGCTATGTCGATACAGAATTGCATCTTTATTGAAAGCTTCCCTGCATGGAGCTGAGAGACCCCTGATCAGGGCTCCCGTCCTCTCTTCCTGTTTGGGTGACTTTGCCAGACCTGGGATACAGCAGGACAGCAAGCAGCAGGCCTTTGAGTGGATGGAACAATGGAGGAAACCTCTGCCAGGAAAATGAAGCCCCCGGCCCCCCAGGACTGTGCCAAGTCCCGTGAAAGACTCTTTCACCAGAAAAGACTCTTCTTTCTGTGATAGCTCTGCCTTAAAGCATTCTACTCTCTGCTCCTTCCCTCCATCTCCTCATCAGTTCAGTTCAATTCAGTCGCTTAGTCGCATCCAACTCTTCGCGACCCCATGGGCTGCAGCACGCCAGGCCTCCCTGTCCGTCGCCAACTCCCGGAGTCCACCCAAACTCATGTCCATTGAGTCGGTGATGCCATCCAGCCATCTCATTCTCTGATATCCCCTTCTCCTCATGCCTTCAATCTTTCCCAGCTTCAGGGTCTTTTCCAGTGAGTCAGTTCTTCACATCAGGTGGCCAAAGTATTGGAGTTTCAGCTTCAGCATCAGTCCTTCCAATGAATATTCAGGACTGATTTCCTTCAGAGTGGACTAGTTGGATCTCCTTGCTAGGGACTTTCAAGAGTTTTCTCCAACACCACAGTTCAAAAGCATCAATTCCATGCTCCTTGCTTAAAAGAGACTCAGTCTGAGACAGCCACGACCAGCGTCATCATGCGTGAGGCGGTCAGCCTTTGCTTGACCTCAGCGTTTCCTATTTTCCTGTTACCTGTCTGCCTTAGCAGATTGCAACATTCATTTCCTTTGAGGTTTCTTTTCTTCTTTTCTGGGTGGTAACAGAACAAGGAGTCTTTCCCAAAGGACATAAAGTCCTATGATTCTATGTAGATAAATATTTGAGGAGATGCATCTGGGAAGCCTGGCGTACTGAAGTCTGTGGGGTCACAAAGATTCAGGCACGACTGAGCAGCTGAGCAACAACAAGCTGGTGTTTATAGAGATAACCGATTGACGAAAACTCAATTCGGGTTTTTTTTGGGTAAACCTTTGGCCCGTTTTATTCCCTCAATGAGCAAATATTTATTAAGTACTTATTTTATGATGCAGGGTCATTTCCCAGGTATAGTAGATAAGAGGAAGTATCTGAGTTGATCTGTTTGGGATCTCAAACCCACAACATGTTAACATCCGTTAGTGCCAAACCAATTCATGTTTTGGTTTTTTTTTTTTTTTTCTTTATTTTTGGTCATATTGGTGGTAGGAGAGTTAAAGTAAATATTTTCAGGGAATTTTTGGAATTTACGGAATGTGTGTCCATTTATTTTGAAAGGAAATGCTTGTCAGTTTAGATGGAGTCTCCTGTTCCCTATGCCTGTCCTGATAAAATCTTACAGTGCTTCGGAATACTTCCCAGGTCTGGTGAGCACATTTTGTCCTCAGAGATGTGGTTTTCCAAAGTCTGGCTGTTGGAGAGTAACTGGACTTGAATTCGGGCCCTGCCATTCTATGGCTGTGTGGCCTTGGGCAGGTTACTTAACCTCTCTGGTCCTCAGAGTCCTCTGCTGCAGGGCAAGCATGTGAGAGCCCGTACCATCTCAGAGAGTTGCCGTGAGCATCATGTGCGTTTATGTGTAAAGTGCTTGGACCCGCGTCTTGAGCCAGAGAAGGTGCTCTGTGACGTTAGCACCACGGTCAGCCTCAGCAGCCGTACCTGACCCTCGCCCGCCTGGCTCACTCTGCTTCTGGAAATGCCTGTCTCTGAAACACGGGCTCATGTTCTTTCTCGGGTACCCACACGCTGCCTGGCTGAACTTCCTACTTCCGGTGCTGACTTGGGGTGGAACTCAGAGCTCGGGGACCTCCTCGCTGTTCACGGGGCTGGCACTGGGGGCGGCAGCAGACAGCTCCTCTCTGGGAAAGAAGGCTGCCCGCACCCCCACCCTGGGGACACCACGGCCGGCTCTGGGCCGTGTGCGCCTGCCCAGGACACGGCACAACAGGGATGCGGGAAGACCCCTGGCGTCCAGGACGTGAGCTGTCTGGGTCGGTCTAGGGCGCCCTTGAGAGCCTGGGGGCAGCCATGCTTGCCAGACCCTGCTGGTGGGTGGATGAATGCCAGGCAGCTCACGTCCCAGACCCGCAGGGCCCTCCTGGGGCTTTATGCCTCTGGGACTGAAAGCAGGCCTCTCGTAGGTTTCCTTCCCCCACTCAGAGCTCAAGTCTAAATGGAAGGGTTCTAAATGACATGGATTCTGTTGCTTCTGTTTGGCTGTCTTTGACAGAACATACTTTTTAACTGTTTATTCACGTTCCAGAAAGGGCATAAAGGCTCTCTTATCTTACAGACTCTCCCCCTGGTCTCCTGAGGTCATTGATTTGTCATTTTACAAACTCAGAGAGGGCACGAGCTGGCCCAGGGGCACACAGCCAGTGGGCAGGAGCTGAGGTTGCCAACTGGTGGTCCAGGCTGCTTCCACTGACTTCCATGCTGCTGGGAGAGCAGCTGTGGTTGAAAGGATGCTGGAAGAAATGAAATAATTGGGGATTTTAAAACTGGGGATTCTCCATCTCCCTAACTGTGTAATGCCACTAATTAGATTCAGGGGGATTTATTTAGGCTGTATCTGCTGAGTCAATTCTCAAACGAAGACTCAGATTTCTCTCTTGTGCCACCCTGGTGACCTCACCTCTATCCATCCCTCCTAGTCACGTGCACACACACGGGATCGTCCAAGCTCTGATGCTTTGGGAGAGAAAGAGGATGCTTGATAATTCGGCTGGAGACAGGCATAACAGATCGTCCAGGGCAAGCAGGGCGTGTGGCCCCTCTGCTCATGGTGAGGAGGGGCATTCATTTGGCCAGTCCTCCTGGGCAGGGGCCCAGGTTCTGTGAGGGTCCTGAGCTGGGCCCATGTCCCAGCCTGGAAACCCGGTGGGTTCAGAGCCCTTGTTCACTCATTTTCTTCACTCGTGGCCTGGCCGGAGCCTCACACAGAGATGACTGCACACTGGACGGGTGATCTCTTCTGGAAAGTGTCAGGGTGGGGGGCCCCTGAGGCCAGCCCGGGAGGCAGGAGAGCGCAGAGCAGCCTGGTTCCGGAACCGACGTTTCCCTTTGAGGAATAAAAAGCTGCCCCCCCGGGGACACAGGTATGTCACCCCGCGGGGACAGGCAGACAGCCCCCCACCCTGTCCAGCCTTCCCCCTCACACAGACCCCCTCTCCTCTCCTCCCTGCCCTCCCAGCCTCTTTCTCTCTCCGTCTCTCTTTCCCTCAAATGCAAATGTCATAGCAGCTGTCCTCAATCGAGTTATTAAATAATTGATAACTGATCCCAGTCAGTGGAAGGCAGGTGGGGGCCAGCATGTCCTGGAAGTCCTCCGTCTGAACTGCCTGCCGCTTCTGCCCCTGTCCACCACTTTGCTTGCATGTGCTTTGGAGCTGTAGCTCCCAGGGTAATTAATTTTAACGTGTATGGAAGAATCACTATGGCGGGCCCAGAGCCAATTTCCTGAGCATGGCACGCTGTCTGATTTATAGCTTCTCGCACTCCAGGCGAGGAACGTCCGTTCTAGTGTTAAATTTCTTCACCGACGTAGAGGGAGAGTAGCCACAGATTGTAAAATAGAATTCCAGGCTGGGAAATAAGCGTGAGGGACCCGCTGGGGGGAACTCAGACGCACCCCACAGCGCTAGTTACTCAGTAACGCATGGCGGGAAAGCTGATTAGAGAACAAATAATCTCACTGGCTTTGGGGTTGCCCTGCGGGACAGCGCAGGGACCGGAACCCTCGTTTCCGGGGTGATCCCGGGAGGATGCTGACCTTGAGGCGGTGGGGACCTTTGAGTCGAGGTCCGGGACGCCCAGCAGGTGCAGGCGGGCCGTTCCCTGGCCTCCCCGCCTGCGCCATCTGCTGGTCATCTCAGCCATTGCCTTCGGGGTTCCAGGGACCGCGCGTGCGTGGACTCAGCGGCCCGCCCTGCCTGCGTTCTTGATGCTTCCAAATTCCAGTGACAGCTGAGTCCGTAAAATAAAAACATAAAATTATAACACCTGAATCGCTCGAAAGCTTGTTCTTGGACCCTCCTGTCCCTCTAGGCTTCCGCTTTCGAACTCCACGATCACTACTGTGTGTCTGTTCCCATCAGGCTGTGAGCATATCTTAGGGGCGCCCTGTACCCGCGAAGGGTACCACCCAACTGTGAGTGCCCGGAATGTGCTAGCACAGAGGCGGCACCCTGAACACGAGGGGTGTGGCTGTGCCCCCCTGCTCAGAGCAGGACCCCCCGGATCCTAACAGGCAGGCACTGTGCCCTAGATCACAGAGGCAAAGAAAGTTTCCAGAGGTGAGAGAGGAGGCCAGGGTGCCCGGGAGCCGATCGCAGGTGTGAACCCATCTCTCAGGCTGGCTGCCTGATGGCGCCTCCCAGCAAACGTCAAGGGCTATTTGGGGACAGCAAGATGACTCTGAGGATAGCTATTGTCCAGTCACTCTGGAGTCCAGCAGATTCCCAACCAATAAACCCAACTTCTCCTTGCCCTCTGCCCATGAGAATAGACACAGTATCCCCAGGACCCAACGGCTGAAATACCCACTGCTACCTTCTACCCTGGCTTTGCTGAAGACCCCAGTGAAGCTCCTGGCCAAGGTGGGAACAGCAAGCGGCCCCAGCCTCAGAAGGGAGCCTGCACGTCAGCTTCTCCCAGCAGCGATGCTGCTGACCGCCCGGATTTCTGCTCAGTTCTGGGGTCGTGAGGATGCACAGACTTTGTGTTGCGTGTGGGAGAGGCAGAGCTCCCCACCCATAGCAGCTTCCCAAAAGCAGGAAAGCTCGGCTGCTCCCCAAGGCATCCGCCTCACCCAGGATGTCGAATGCAAGAGGGGATCAGGCTTCCAAGAGGGCAGGTACCGTCACACCCCACACCCCATCCTGACCCACAGACGTTCTTTTCAGAGTAAGGCTGGTCCCTGGTCAGAGTAGAAATCCCCTAAAGGCATCATCGCTATCTGATCTTGTTGATTACACAAGGCCTCCTTCTATGCTCTGTGTCCAAGAGACACTCAGTAAATATTTGTTGAATGAATGAACACATAAACAAATCTCTATTACTGGCTCCTGGCCGTACTCAAATTGGTGTTCCTTTAAAAATTCATGAGTACCATAATGTTTCCCAGTGTGGGAGCAAACCATTTCATGAGATAGGCGTGAAGTTTCTATTAAAGAGAAGAGTATCTGTTTATTAATATTCCCAAAGGGTACCTTTTGTTGGTTTACTGCTGTGTTGCTGTTATAATTTTCCATAATTATATGGTGTTGACTGTAGTTTACTGACAGAGCATCAATAACGAAAAATGGAACCCTGGAACTATTTTAGCCTTAAAGTGTTTAGCCTTAGCAGAGAGAAAAGAATCAATTAGCAGAGTGGAGGGTGGCGGAGAGAATAGACGCCCCCGAAAACTATGGGGAGAGGAAGCATAGAGTCGTCCTGTGGATCGGAGCCTGTGTGGTGTAGACAGACACCAGGTAGGAGCTATTAGAAAACTGTTGGGATGATTTAGGAATGGAAGGAGAGTCATTCCTGAGTGCCCCTGGGGCTGGTGGTGGAAAATGTCTTGGTAGAAGTCAACTTGCAGGAGTAGGGCCTGTTGAGAAAAGCAATTCTATAAACAAAACAGCCCCGCCATAGAAAGAGGAGGCGTTTGAAGAGAGGTCCCTGACGGAGGTCTTGTTAATTTCATTTGTTGTTGTACAGTAGGTGCCAGTAAGTAACTGAATGAATGAAGGAGTGAATGCATAAATGGACAGTGGACTTACTGAGATGAGACCCAAACGACCTTGCTTCAGGCAGGAAGTGGGCCAGGCCTTCAGAAGGGACCCTGGTCCCCACAGCCCCATGGGGCACAACAGCGCTGTGTGTCCACCATGGGTGGGGTGTCCAGGGAGGCTCGGAAACAGAGGTTTTTGGGATTATGAGAGATGGAGGGTTCTTTCCTGAGTTGCAATTTGCAGGCAAATTTTTCTTCCAAATAACCAGAGGTGCGGTTATAAATAATTCATGCACATTGTTTCCCAATTAACATTTTCCAGAAGATGTCGGCACTTCTTTGAAGTCTTCCCCTCTTAAGGGACAGCGACTCACCCTGTTGGGCTGGGCCAGCCTTCCGCCCTAATTAGACAGTTACACAGGAGACCTGGGCAAGGAGGGTGGATTTACTTTTAATAAAAGAAGATTAAAAAACCGTGCAACTGCAGCATATTAAAGAAGATGGAACCAAGTGAAAATCCTCCCACAGCGGTGGAGAGTCATAGTCTTTTAAAAAGGAAGCATTTCATTTGGAATTCCTAAAACTTCTTGCTTTGAGTCAGGAGGAAATTCAGGCTCCCCACCCCGCCCCCCGCCCCTGATGACAGCATCAGTCGTTGGTGTTCTGAGCAAAAGTGCTGGGGACAGAGACGCACTTTAAATCCTGTCTCTTATACACATCTCCCAGGTATAGTAGATAAGAGGNTGCTTTGAGTCAGGAGGAAATTCAGGCTCCCCACCCCGCCCCCCGCCCCTGATGACAGCATCAGTCGTTGGTGTTCTGAGCAAAAGTGCTGGGGACAGAGACGCACTTTAAATCCGGACAGGACATGGGGACTGAGTGTCCCTCTGGTGTGGCAGCCGCAGGCTGTGTGAGGAAGGAGGAGTGGGGGCCCGTGCAAGTTCCGGGGAGGGACCAACCCACACAGCCTCGCAGGAATCCAGGCCACACCTGGTTTTCCCAGAAGAAGCCAGATCTCCAGACGTTATGTAGATTCTTCCCCCTTTTTACATATTTCAAGCTAATTTAAATCCTTTTAAGTCATCAGCGTACACCTCTTCCTTGAACACAGCAATTCCACTTGTAGGCATTCACTTCAAATGAATGAAAAACACTTGTCTGCAAAAAAGACTTGTCCTGAAGTCCGTAGCAGCTTTGCTCATAATAGCAAAAAGACTGGGAAACGACCCAAATGTGTATCAAGAGAATGGGTAGTCGTGCAGCGGGAAGCTCTTCAGCGGAACGGGCCGGCCTCCCAATGCCTACAGCAATGCACATGAGCCTCAGAAACCTGTTGAACTGAAGAAGCTGGACACAAAAGAGTATTATGGTTCCGGTTATTGGAAGTTCAAGAACAGAGCTAATCATCTCTGTAAACAGAAATCAGCAGCATGTGCTTCTTGGGGTGGGGAAAATGTGGGCAAGAGGGAAGTTTCTAGAAAAAAGGCAAAGTCTCTTCATGTTGATTGCGTGGGGGTATGCATTTATTGAGACCCATCAAGCCATCGGCTAAAGTCTATGCCCTTGACTGCATACAATTATACCTTAAAACATTTTTTTTTTCCGAAACACAACACACACCAAACCTGGACTGTCTGTGGGCCACCTTGCACCAACAGGCTTGGGTATATGACTTNGCCTCGCGTTCCTCACGAGCTCCCAGGACCACGCTGGGGCAGCAGGGCTTCCCCCCCAGCCCCCGGCCCCAGCCCCGTCTTGGGTGGCTCGTGAAGGCGTCGAGCGCTCAGCCACTCGGGAAACCTTCCTCGTAGCTCCTGCTCAGAGTCAAGCCCATCCGCTCCATCCGGCCCACCCATCACTCCGCATACACTCGAGTTTCAGTCTGGAATCTGGACTCAGGCCCCAGGAGCGGCATCTCTGCTGGTGCCCCACTGGCTCTATTAGTATAGGTTTGGGGAGGGGGGTCGTCTTGTTTTGGCTGCACCACACGGCTAGGGCAGGGGCGGGGGGTCTTAATTCCCCGACCAGGGATTGAACCTGGGCCCCGACACTGAAAGTGCTGAGTCCTAATCACTGCACCACCAGGGAACCCTAGTGATGCAGGCTGCTGACGGAAAACAAGACTCTACACCGAGCCAGCCCCTTTAACCTGGCACGCCAGGGCCTTCTCAGTGCAGCCCGTCTTTCTACCTTCGCTCTTCTCTGCTCCCTTCCCATACTGGAGCTCCAGCAGAGCAAGCCGTCTGCTCTCTGGACTGTAGGTCAGCGTCCGCCTCCCTCAAGCCTCTGTCCCTCCCTGCTGTGTGCTGGTTGGACCCCTCTGCGCCCGGCCCCTGCTACCTCCCAGGCGCAGCACAGCCCTCACCTCCCTTCCTTGGAGCTGCGGCCATACGTCCGGAGCTGGGGGTGAGATCTGGGAGGGGGGCCCTGTTTCCTCCTCACCCTTCCCTGGAGCGGCTCTAGGGCAGGGACGGGACCGTATTCATCGCCCCATTTCCAGGACCAGCATCTACCTGTTCCAGAGTCGTTTCCCACAGAAGAGTATTACAAAGGCATCAGATGAAGTTAAAGGGGGCAATTTTAATCCAGGGTATACCTGGCTGACTTTTGATGGATGTAAAAACAAAGTCCGCTTTGTTGGAAATAAGCCGTTTCGATGATCTCAGTTCCGCAGAGCATCGTGCCCCACCCCCTGCAGCACTTAACATTTGGTGGGCACACAAGTACGGATTAAGTGCAAATCGCTGAAGTTTAGTGTGGGTTTAATGACTGTTTGAAGCATTATTTTTGCACTGATTCGTGTTTATCAGGTAGCTTGTGTAAACTGTTTGGGGTGAACAGCCGGGGACTGGCAAGGCGTCATTGACCACACGGTGTAAGTGCTGCGGTTCCCGGACTCTAGGTGGTGGGGTCGATTTGAACTCTGGACGGACTGATGCTGAAGCTGAAACTGTAGTACTTTGGCCACCTGATGTGAAGAGCTGACTCACTGGAAAAGACCCTGATGCTGGGAAAGATTGAAGTTGGGAGGAGAAGGGGACGACAGAGGATGAGATGGTTGGATGGCGTCACCGACACGATGGACGTGNGCTGAAGCTGAAACTGTAGTACTTTGGCCACCTGATGTGAAGAGCTGACTCACTGGAAAAGACCCTGATGCTGGGAAAGATTGAAGTTGGGAGGAGAAGGGGACGACAGAGGATGAGATGGTTGGATGGCGTCACCGACACGATGGACGTGCGTCTGAGTAAACTCGGGTAGTTGGTGATGGACAGGGAAGCCTGGCGTGCTGCAGTCCATGGGGTCGCAGAGTCGGACACGACTGAGCAACTGAGCTGAACTGAGCTGAGTGTTTAGTGCCCTCTGCTGGTCGTACTGGGCAAAGCACTGCTGCTCGCGGAGACACCTGCAGCCCTCACGGTGGCCGATGCCTGATGCGCAGGTCTTGCCTGGCCTCCCCTTAGACCGCTGAACATTTGGAAGAGGGGGTTTTTAAACCAACATACTGGTGAGAAAAATGTTAGATCTAGGAGTTCTGCCTCTCTGTGTTATATTAAACCAGTTAATACTTTCTAATTAATTACTCTACAGTTTACTCAAGTATTTTTTAATGATCGCATTTCTTTTTTTTTCACTTATTGAAGTATCATTAATTTAAAATACTGTTAGTTTCAAGTGCACAGCACAGTGATTCAGTTTTATATATATGCTTATATATATAAAAGATTCAGCTGAGTTCAGTTCAGTCGCTCAGTCATGTCTGACTCTTTGCAACCCTGTCCATCACCAGCTCCCAGAGCTTGCTCAAACTCATGTCCATTGAGTTGGTGATGCTGTCCAACCATCTCATCCTCTGCCGTCCCCTTCTCCTCCCGCCTTCAATCCTTCCCGCATCGGGGTCTTCTGTTTCAGATTCCTTTCCATTAGAGTTTGTTACTAGATATTGAATGCAGTTTCCTGTGCTCTATAGTAGGCCCCTGTTGTCCACCTATTTCATGTATAATGGCGTGTGCATGTTAATCCCAAACATCTCATTTATTTCTCTTTCGCCCCTTGTTCCCCTTTGGTAGCCATAGGTTTGATTTCTGTGTCTGTGAGTCTATTTCTGTTTTGTAAATAAGCTCATTTGTATCACTTTTTAGATTCCACAGAAGTGATATCATAACGTTTGTCTTTCTCTGACTTACTTCACTTAGTGTAATAATCTCTAGGCCCATCCATGCTGCTGTAAATGGCCTTATTTCGTGGTAAAAGGAATGAGTAGCGTTCCATTGTATATCTGTGCCACTTCTTCCTTTTCCGTATATTGAGATTATCGTGACAACACTCAGTAACAATTTATTTAATGCACTGTCTGCAGAGCTGCCTGTCAGGGGTTGAGAGCTTTTGCGTCCAATTGTTCTGGGTTCCATTTGGGGCTCTTGCATTTCCTCTGAACAGAGTTTGGGCCGGTTCCCCCACGGGGCCTCAGTTTCTCAGTCTTGGAGGGATAATTGAGGGGCTGGTACCCACAGAAAAGGTCTAGCACACAGTAGGCGCTCACAGAATGAGAGCTATTTTGTGCGTATGGCTCACTTTCTAAATCTGAAATGTATTTTGGAAAAAAAAGAGAGGAAGGAACTGGAAGTGTTGATTGGGATGATGGTAGTTGCTCGAGGGTAATTGCCGTAGATGCACTCAGAATGGTCTCGTTCTAATAGCGGTGATTGCTGAGAGATGATTGGTGCTTTTTTTTTTTTTTTAATGCGCTCGCTCAGAAATTCTCTCAAATTACAAGGAACCCGTGTTTCTTGGCTTCGGCCCATTCGTATTTCTGAGAGAGGCTTCTTGTTGGAAAGTGCTGCCTGTGGGCCTGGGCACCCAGGCTGACCATGGGTGGGTTTGTGGATGAAACGGAAGGGGCTGTCCAGGAGAGAGGACGCGCCTGCCCTGGTAGCATCAGATCCTGCTCGGCAGGTGCCGCTGCCCGCCTTCACCTGCAGGGAGCAGGCGGGGTTTAGGAGGGCTTTCTCCACCACTCAGAAGTTATGTCAGGATTCCCAAGGGCCTGTGGTGTCTTGGCAAGCTCCAGCACCGAGGGGGAGTCACAGGCGACATCCTGCAGGTCTCATGGGTGAAAGAGCCTTTTTCTCTGTTGAGCCACGTCACGGTCCAGGTCCATCCATGCACCCAGTAGATACTTTCCTCTGCCCCAAAGTGCCCAGGTGGCTCTGCCAGATGAGCTGATCGCCCCCTGCCCCAAGCGGGGGCTTCCCTCTGCTTCCTCTGAAACCTCAGACCCGAGCAGAGCCAGACGCAAGGCTGTCAGCCAGGAGTCGAGAAGCTTAGATGAGATGATGCATGAACACCGCAGGCCAAGTGCTCGGCTGAGAGGAGCAGCGACAGGATGCCAGAACCTCATCCCCGTGTCACTGCTCCCACCTCACCAGTGAGGGGACAGAGCTGGGCTTTATGACAATCAGTGAGGCTCTGGAGTGGGGACCAGTGAATGACGCGGGGCTGGAAGTATTCGGGAACCTTTTCCTGTAGCTCGGGTGGGAGGCAGTCCAGGCCAGCACCTGGGCATAAGGGCCAGGCTGCGGCTGTGGCTGTGAACACAGCAAAGGTGGGTCCTGTGCAGGTGGCCGGAGCCCACTCCCGATCCCCGGGCCTGTGACCACAGGCTGGTCAACCCGCTCCTCCCTGAGCCCGCGACCCTTCCCGAGGGCAGTGATGCTGCCCTGAGGCAGCAAGGGAACGCTCCGCCGTGGGCTGGCGGGCAGCGAGCTGCTCCTACGTGTCCGGCAAGTTACCGTCGGCGGCAGTCCGGAAGCCAGGGTGAACCGCCTCTTTGAAGGGCTGTGAAGCTGCCGCTCAGAATCCCGGTCGGCGCGTTGTTCTCAGCCTTTTCTCCCCAGGCACGTCCAAGCTCTTGTTTGTTTTCTCTCTTCCCCTTAAAACAGACAAACAAAAAAGGAAATTAACCTTTATAGCAGGAGCGTCTATAACCTAAGGGTAGTTATGGAGTTCCTAACCAGGCTTGTTCTAAGCTGAAATTAATTCCCGAGTGCAGGTGGAAATCGTGCCGGTACACAGACCTCTCCTGCTAGACAGACCTCTCCCAAAGCACCCCCAGGCCACCCTGATCCCCAGCCCACCCTTTTTTTTACCTGGATCCCTCCGTGTCTTCCTTGAGTTTCCCGCCTCGTGGAGGCTGGCCAGCCCCAGGTGGGCGGTGGTGAGCCCTCTGAGCCCCTCCGGCCTCTTCCAGGGTCGCTATGGAGCCCTTCTGTCCGTTCCTGCTGGCCAGTGTTAGCCTGCCCCTCGCCAAGGCTCTCAAGGGCAACGAGACTACCACCACCACCTCTGCTCAGAGCAACTGGACCTCCACANAGCCAGTCATGGTCTTCAGGTAGGAGTGTCCGGGCCGCTGACTCGCCCCAACCTGCTGGGGAGGAAATGATGCGGAGAGGGAGGCTGTGACTGGGGGCGGGCGGGGCCCGGCGGCTGAGGGCAGGGCGCCGGGCAGGGACCCGGGACCCAGGCGGGCAGCGGCTCAGCCATGAGCAGCAGAAGCAGCTTCTCCCGGCTCACCTGGTGGGTCTCCCCTGCCGGGTCACCCCGGGGCCCTGGGCTCTGGGCCGGCTCCCTGGGCTGACCCGCTAATGGTCTGTGTCTCTAAGGTTCCGGAAGCAGAGGAAGGCAGTGGTCAGTGCCAACGACAAGAAGATGCCCAACGGGATCCTCGAAGAGCAAGGTAAGGGGGGACCCGGGCGGGGCGGAGGCGTGCCTGCCTCGCAGCTTAACGTTTAAACGGTAAAGCCCTCCAGCTCTGTGACTCTCATCTGGCGTTACCTGGCCTCACGCCGTCTCTTACAGTCGGTGCTTCCCGCTGCAGCGCTTTCGTCATCTTCTCTCCGGTGTGAAACAGACGTTTGAGGCATTTCAGTTTGTGGCTTTGTAGGGAGACGGCATTTCACATCCTGTCGTTTTTGCAGGATTTTGAAACATCTAACATTTATCGTGGTGTCTTAGATCAGCCTTCAATGAGACAGGTGGGCTCATCACCAGCCTTTTCAGAAGGGCCCCCCTCGCCCCCGAATCCGCACTGCTTTTCAGGTCAGATGAAAGAAGGGAACTGACGGAGCGACGCGGAGGGTCAGGGGCATTCCCTATCATTGTTTTTAGGTTCCAAATGCAGCTACTAACTTGTAAATGCCCCTTTACAAAGGCACATTGGTTTTCTTCCCACGTGTTGAGATGTCTGAGAGAGGTACGTGAGGCAGAGGCTGTTAAAAGCTCCAGCTCACACCAGTGACTACGACTTCCTCAGTCAGCTTGCTGCCCACTTGTTCCGTGGTTTGGGGGAACAGGGGTGCTGTCAGACTTCATCTGAATTGCACACTGACCCAAGACTCTGCAGAGAGTTCTCAGCAGCGAGGGACCTCGGCCAGACCCAGGAGGGCAGTTTTGCGGGGCCGGGGGAACCCGAGACCACGGTTAGATACTGGCACATGGCCTCCAGGCCCCTCCTTCCTGCCTCCTGCTCCTGCCCCGCCCGCCCCAACAGCCGGGGTGGGGCGAGGAGGGTGTGGCTGGCGAGGCTGCCTAGCTTACTCTGGAGCGTCTCTGGGAGGGGTGAGCCCTTGGGGGTAGTTCTTGACTGGGCGTAGAAACCGCTCAGCAGGCGGGGACGGCCCTGCCGCCAGGGACAGCAGAGCAATGTGGCCTCGTGGAGGACAGCGGCTCGTTCTCCAGGATGGGAAGCACGTGCCTCGGGGGTCGCTGTCTGTCTCGCTGAGTTTGTGGAAGCAGCTTGTCCGGGACCCCCTTGCAGTCTGGCCCTTCTCCTTTTCGAAGCCTCTAGGCCCTCCTTCTCAAAAACCCAAGGGCGCTTTCTCTTATTTCTCCTGGAGCTGATGGGGTTTGAGTAACTCTTGCAACGGTTACTGCCGTTACCAGGACTATCTGTTACAAAGATAAGGCTATGGGGGCCTCCTATCTGGACAGGTTCCCAGTGTGTTGCCAGTTTATGCCCACGGGAGCCTCCTAACTGGACAGTTTCCCAGCATGTTACCAGTTTATGCCCACGGGGGCCTCCTAACTGGACAAGTTCCCAGCATGTTACCAGTTTATGCCATGGGGGTCTCCTAACTGGACAGGTTCCCAGTGTGTTACCAGTTTATGCCCATGGGGGTCTCCTAACTGGACAGGTTCCCAGTGTGTTACCAGTTTATG